>CAUYQV010123417.1:0-51247 GCA_963574575.1 Galagoides demidoff | reverse complement strand
TTGCATTTATTTTATGTTACATCTATTCCCATGCCATAAGTTTTTGTTTCTTCTGGGATATCTTTTTCTTCTGTGCTGCCTCCTCTGGTGTGGGAATAATTTGTTCCTTTTCAGTAAGGATCTTCTCAATGTGGCAAGGGGAGCTCATGGATGGGCTAATGTGACCATGAGCTCTGTAAGTTTGGTGACACATCTCAGGTACTTTGTTCACTTGGATATGTTGGATGACCAGAGAATCTACATCTAAACCCTTAAGTTCAGCATTACCCTCTGCATTTTTAAGCATATGCAGCAAAAATTCAGCACTCTTTTTGGTGTCCAGCCCCGCCTTTGGCCTGGGCACACCTACCAACTCCACCATTGTAACAGCGAAATCGTATACACTGTTTCTTTAAGTGACATCCTTCAGATACTTGAAGGACGTTTTTCATATATGCACACCCTTGACGGCCTGGGCAGTTTCACATGTGTTCATAAAGTGAGCAGGAAGATTTAAGCCTCTTGACTTACATGACTTTGTGGGGTTTTCTGAGTCAAGTGAATAGTAAACCCTTTTCACAGATCATCTCTGGCCGCTTAGGGGAAGAGGCTGAATTTTTTTTTTTTTTTTTTTGAGCAAGAGTCGCACTGTGTTGTTCAGGCTAGGGTACCATGGTGTCACCCTATCTCACAGCAACCTCCAATTCCCGGGCTCAAGCAGTCCTCTTGCCTCAGCCTCCCAAGTAACTGTACATCAGGTGCCTACCACAATACCATCTAGTTTTCCTTTAGTAAAGACACGGGGTCTCACTCTTGCTCAGGATGGTCTTAAACCCCTGGGCTCAAGCAGTCCACCCACCTCAGTCTCCCAGAATGCTAGGGTTACAAGTGTCAGCCACCTACTGGTAGTTGTGGCAAAAACATAGAGCATGTGTTGACAATATGGAGTTTAGCATGTTTAATAATGGCCTTAATTGAAGTTTTTAATTGAGATTATCGTAAAGTCACATGCAGTGTAAGAAATAGCACAGAGAGATCCTGGGTCTGATCACTTTTCCCAGGGATAACACCCTGAAGCTCTTGGTACAGTGTCACTCCCTGAGGTATTGATACTGCTGCAACCTGCTGAGCTCAGTTAGATTCCCCAGTTTGGCTTGGACTTGGGTGTGTGCATGTACCAGCATGTGTGTATGTGTATGTGATATGTGTGCTGTGTATTTAGTTTTGTGCTGTCTTATTACCCGTGGGAGTTTGTGCCTCCATCACCAGAGTTGTAGCTGGGCACAGTGCCTGTAATCCTAGCACTCTGGGAGACTGAGACAGGTGGATTTCTTGAGCTCAAGAGTTTGAGACCAACCCGAGAAAGATTGAGACCCTGTCTCTACTAAAAATAGAAAAACTAGCTGGCCTTTGTGGTGGGCACCTATAGTCTCAGCTACTCAGGAGGCTGAGGTAAGGGGATCTTTTAAACTCAGGAGTTTGAGGTTGCTGTGAGCTAGGCTGCTGCCATGGCGCTCTACCCAGGGTAACGGGATGAGTCTCTCTCTTAAAAAAAAAAAAAGTCATTAGAGTTGAGATCCAAAGCAGCCCCAGCCTTGCTCAGGTGCCTCATGCTGTTCTAACGTAGAGCCACATCAGCCTCCCTCACGCTCCTGCCTTATCCCTGACCCACTGGCCTCTTCCCCAGGACATAACTTTTGGGGATTGGCATTCCTCCCAGCATGGTGGCCTCGTGCATTACTGCAGGGCTGTGTATACCATGTGTCCCATCCTTTGAATGCTTTGGAAGACAGTGGGGGCCCATATCCCTCCTCAGATGGGGCCATTGTTCTGGCTTCCGGATGCGTCCTCTGTGGTGGGTGGCTGAGGGTCTTGGTTCGTGGTGCCATCATCCTCCAGAGCCAGCTATGCTCACCTGAGCCCTCGTTAGGGCTACTGCTTTCAGACATCTCTGGGGTCCCCTGAGACCTCAGCAGCTGACTTCTTCCTGCCTGTCTTCAGTTAGATGTTGTCCTGGAGACCAACCTGGCTACCATCCGGGTGTTGGAGAGCGTGCAGAAGAAGCTCTCTCGGATGGCACCAGAAGACCAAGAGAAGTTCCGACTTGATGACTCTTTGGGCGGCACATCAGAGGTGATTCAACGGCGTGCCATCCACCGAATCTATGGTGACAAGGCCCCAGAGATCATTGAGAGCCTCAAGAAGAACCCTGTCACCGCTGTCCCTGTCGTCCTAAAAAGGTATCCTGTGATGTTCAGCCACCCCACCCCCAACCCCTAGCTTGCCCCAGGCAAACCACCCCACCCCACCCCACCCCCGGGAGCTCATTATGCTGTTTGTCAACAGGTGCCATCTTGAGGAGCATCCTCAGGGCTGCAGGCTGGCTCATTGTGCATCCCAGTTCCCCTCTTGTCCTGAGCGGAGGAACACTAACCTTCTAGGACCTTCCATGATGCACATAATCAAAGTCATATCTAGACATGTCAGTAACTACTGTAAAACACAAAGGGGACCACTCTGCACTACAGTTTGCTTTTTATTTAGTAGAACATTTCAGCACCATCCCATGCTAGTGAACAGGTATTTATTGGATGGCTGCCTTCAGGCAGGCGCTGTGCTCAGCCCCGGGGTTACTGAGCTGAGTGAGACAGACCCAGTCCCTTCCCTCTCAGAGCTTGGAGCAAGAGAGCTGGATGGTTGTGTCAACAGCTACCTATAGTGTCCTGGGTGCCAGGGAGGAGATGGAGAAACTGTGAAACCAGTCTCATTAACTCTGTAAGCCCTCCCCACCTCTCTCCCTCCCTCTGTCTTTGACTTGGCACAGACAGGCTGGGGGCTGGCTATCCACAGTCAAGTCCCAGAGGAAGACAGGCTAGTCCTATGCAGCCTGTTTTGAAAAGGGTGCCCTGGGTTGTCCTTGTGCTAAGCTCCCTTGCCTCCCTAGGCTAAAGGCCAAGGAGGAAGAATGGCGGGAAGCCCAGCAGGGCTTTAACAAGATCTGGCGGGAGCAGTATGAGAAGGCATACCTCAAGTCCCTTGACCACCAGGCTGTGAACTTCAAGCAGAATGACACCAAGGCCCTGCGCTCCAAGAGCTTGCTCAATGAGATCGAGAGTGTCTATGATGAGGTAAGGTGCCCCCTGCCCTGAGGTCTAGGCAAGCTGGGACAGGGTCCTGGTTCTCTCTGCCACCATGGACAGGTTGCTGGGTCTCTGCTTCCATTTCCCCTATAGTCAGGAAGGGTTGGTGGCATCTCCCAAGCAGGGCTGTGTCAAGGTGAAAGGCCAGCCATGACTATAGTTGTCCAGAAAAGGCTCTCTCCCTCCCTCCCACCCAGGGAGTTGATGGACTTTGGCTTAGGTGACTGGGTAGCAGCAGCCTTCGTTTCTGTATTTGGTGACTGTCCCAGACACTTGTCAGCCCCTCAGAAGGAACATTTCATCCAATCTCGCTCATAAGCCGTACTGTGCAGTACCATAGTCTTGATTTACCTTGGGGAAACTGAAGCACAAGAGGTTGCACTTGCCAAGGCCAATCATAGGGACCAGAGTTCTGAACCAGATGCTCCAGTGAGTGTCTGAGCCTGGGGCCTTGCTTCCCGCCTTGTGCCCTCTTGGCAGGTTCAGCCTGTTCAAGGCTCCTGGGGCCTGAATCACAGAATTGAGATGAGCTGGGCCCTGGGGTTTCACAGATTTGGGCCTTTTAACAAACACTTATAGGGAGTTGCTTGCTGGAGCCTGAGGTGAGGAGCTTGGTAGAAGGTAATGGTCTCTGGACCAGGAAATAGATGGCTGGTATAAAAGTCAATGGGGGCCTGAGGAAGTGGCCAGGAGGGGAGGGGACGCTACACCCTTGCCAGTGCCCAGATCATGGATGGGGAGCGCACATTGTTGCCCTAGGTCCCCAACAGGGCATGCAGCATCCCCACACTTTGTGTCCCTTATTCTTCACATAAGTGTGCAGCAAATGTGTGTACCTCCTCTTACAGCTCGGAAATTGAAGACACAGGAGCCAGGGTGCTGGTCCAGACCTTCTGGCTTGCAGGTGGCACAGCTGGGCAGGCCAGTCTCTGTCCAGAGTTTGCATGAGCGACACCGTCCCTTCCCACTGCGCTCACCCCTGTAGGGCCCTGGGCCTGTCCCATGAGCCATCTGGTTTCCTCACACTGGTCCTCAGTTGATCCCCAAGACCACCCCCAAAGGGTCTATGGCACACACATCTGCAAGACCGATGATGCAGCCTTGAAACCCACCAATGGTATTACCAAGTTCCTTGGTCTCCCAGAGGGTGAGAGTTTTGAGGGGGGCGCAGCCAGGCTGGTGGGTCTCTGCAGGTGCAGGCCTCAGTGCATCCAGAGGCAGACCCTCATTCCATCACGTGGTCTGCAAAGCATGGTTACAACCACCTACACTGGACCCTGCTTCAGAGAGGACTTTAGAAGAATTTTGAGGGTGTTTGTGCCATAAACGAGACATGTGAGATTTAGGAAGTGATGAGGGGAGTGCAGGTCACTGAAGAGCCAGGAACTGCCTGTAGTCACCAACCTTGCAGACCTCTCTCAGGACCAGTTCAGTGTGCCTGAGCCCTGCAGGCAAGACAGAAAGGACACCTAGAAAAAATGTACATTTAATCAAGGAGTATAGCCTGTGCTGAAGAGGCTTGACTCGTCTACCTCAGAAAGCTGAGGTGCCAGCTGGCGGTGGCAGGGGGCCCTCCTTAGTTTTCATTCTGTAGGTGGCAGTGCCTGGGGTCTTAGTGTTTTGGGAATCACCCAGGCAGAGTTGTCAGGGTAATTGCTCCTGTTGGCTAAATTGTTCTGGACCCGAGATGAGAGGGTTGGAGGGGGCTGGTGAATGGAATCAGGTAAGGGAGGCCGGTGATGGTGACAGCAGGATGTGGAGGGGCTAGTAGAGGGTGAGGAATGGATAAGGCAGAAGGTTGGGGGGTGGTGTTAGTGATGGAGCAGGTGTGGAGGGCTGGGTGCCAGGCTCCGCTTGTGTGCAGTCACAGGCCTTCTGGAGAGCCGCTGAGCATCTGAACTAAGGACACAGAGGCCTGCGGTCTGTCCTGAGCCTCCCTGGCCGCAAGGGAGAGCTTGGTCTGGGCAGCCTGTGGTCAGTGGAATCAGAGGTGCTGGTTATTGGTTTGGTAGTGGGCGCTTGGCCTTGTTGGAGGCGTCTCTGGTGGAGAGCCACAGCGGGAGCCCCTCTGGGTGTGTTATATCCCAGAGCTAGGCTGAACCCAAGTGCTCCCCTCAGCACCCCCAGCTCTGCCATCTGAGGTCCTGTGGCGCCTTGGGGCTGCCTTCCATTTTTGGAGGAGACTGGGAATGTGACCAAGGGATCAAAGCAAATGATCCTCCTCCCCTAGACTTTGCCATTTCACCTTATAGTTGTCATTCGCCCCTCTCTGGGCAACACATGTCCACTTGCTCACAGTGATCTGTGGGTAGGCGTGGGGGGGAGGTCCCCTTGGGGCTGGGTCACCTCCCACCTAATGGGCACCCCATCCCCCTGCAGCACCAGGAGCAGCACTCAGAGGGCCGGAGCGCCCCCTCCAGCGAGCCACACCTCATCTTTGTGTACGAGGATCGGCAGATCCTAGAGGATGCAGCAGCCCTCATCAGCTACTATGTGAAGCGACAGCCAGCCATCCAGAAGGAGGACCAGGGTACCATCCACCAGCTGCTGCACCAGTTTGTGCCCAGCCTCTTCTTCTCCCAGCAGCTGGACCTGGGTGCATCTGAGGAGTCAGCCGATGAAGACCGGGACAGCCCCCAGGGGCAGGGCGCAGACCCTGGAGAGCGGAAAAAGCCAGTGCCTGGGCCACAGAGCAGTCCCCTAGAGGAGAAGGGGGCTTTGGGAGATGTGCCAGCTGCTGAGCAGCCTCCGCCACCACCACCGCTGCCACCGCACAAGCCCCTGGACGATGTCTATAGCCTTTTCTTTGCCAACAACAACTGGTACTTCTTCCTGCGGCTGCACCAGACCCTGTGCTCAAGGCTGCTGAAGATCTACCGCCAGGCACAGAAGCAGCTCCTGGAGTATCGGACCGAGAAGGAGCGGGAGAAGCTGCTCTGTGAGGGCCGCAGGGAGAAGGGCAGTGACCCCGCCATGGAGCTGCGACTGAAGCAGCCCAGTAAGGCACCCACAGCTGCTGTAGACTCTGGGTCAGAGTTCCTGATCCGAGTTGTCCTGCTTTCTTTTCTGATTTTTTATTTCATAGTAATTATATAATTGGAAATGGGAAGTTAAGAGCGTAAGACAGGGGTCCCCAAGTACCTCTTACCCATTATGAGGGTAGGAGGTCACCTTACCGAGTGGTGGCACCTTTCCTACATGTAGCAGCTATCCAGCCAACCTTCCCTGAGTGTGTAAAGCCACCATGCCCAGCTGTGTGGTTTTCTGGTTGCCATTCCTTAGTCACAAGGCCATGCACACAAGTATTCTGGCAATTCCAGATTTGTCCCAGGGGTGGCCAGTGAGGGCCAATGTGAGTTTCTTGGGGCCCTGAGGTGCGGGGGCCTGGCTTGTGCATATTCTCGCCCCACTAGGAGAAGAGTAAATGAAAGCCACATTCCTCCCGTCGCCTCCCCTCCCCCCAGGTGAGGTGGAGCTGGAGGAGTATTACCCGGCCTTCCTGGACATGGTACGCAGCCTGCTGGAGGGCAGCATCGACCCCACGCAGTACGAGGACACCCTTCGGGAGATGTTCACCATCCATGCCTACATCGGCTTCACCATGGACAAGCTGGTGCAGAACATTGCACGGCAGGTGAGCAGGGCCGGTCCCCTTGTGCCTTGGCGGGGTTTGCCTGTCAGGAGGCTGGAAATCGGCCCTTCCTGCACTCCCAGGCTAGGTTGGGAGCTCCATGCTTAGCACAGCAAACCTTTCCTTTTTTTCTCTATTAAGCTATAATTTACATAATGTGAAATTTTTTGAAGTATGTAATTCCGTAACATTTGGTATATTCACAGTGTCGTGTAGCCACCGCCTCTGTCTAGTTCTGGAACATTTTCATCACCCCAAAGGGAGATCCCATCCCCATTAGCAGTCACTCTCTACTGCTTCTCCTCCAGCCTTCTGGGAGCCACTGATCCACTTCCTGTCTCTGGATTTGCCCCTTCTGGACATTTCCTATCAGTGGAGTTACACACGTGACTTTTGGTGTCTGGCTTTTTTTACTCTGTGTCCTGTTTTTAAGGTTCATCCCCCTTGTATGGATCAGTGCTTTATTCCTTTCTATGGCTGGATAATATTCTGTTGCACAAATATGTTACCTTTTGTGTATCTATTCATTCATTTGCAGAGATTGTGAATAGTGCAGCTGTGAACAATTGTGTCCAAGTTTTTGAGTCCCTGTTGACAAACCTTTCTTGAGGTGGACATTGACAACATGTAAAAAACCTGAACCCACATTTCCTATGGAAGGGGAATGGAGTGGGGATCAGAAAATTGACCCTATCTGAATGTCAACAAGAGGAAACTGGTCACATAAAATATGAACAGCGAAAGCCCCAGGCGAGCCAGGTGTGGTCCCAGGACATGGGTGCTGCTTGGTTTCTGCTGAAATTGTTTGCTCATTGCAAGTTTTGTTTCCTGGTCATCAAGTAAGGCTGTTTATCATAAAGCAGGAAAAAACAATAATGCCATTACTCTCCCACCTAGATGCGATCACAAGAAATGTTTTGGAAAAGACATTTCTTTCCAGATTTAAAAGACTGTTTACAAAGTTAATACAGATGTGCATTAAAGTATCCAAATTCAAAGTGGGCATTGTGGTGGGTTTTCAAAAACAGAACCTCCCTGCCACACCACCCTGTCTTCCCTCCCAGCCATCCCCTCATCTATGGGCACCCACTACCCTAATTCCTGCACTGAAGTAGCTTCCCTAGTCTTGAGCCATGTGTAAACAGAAGTACACCGTGTCTGGCTGTGTCCCAGAACTGTCTTTCTCTGAGACTATGTATTTCAATGCTCACGCCTGCCAAGGATTCCTGGGAACGGAATGTAGTTTGTTCACTGGCCTTCTGAGGCTGGACATGGATGGTACCCCATGCACTGAGTCTCCTGCTGGACGTCTATGTGTGTATGTGCCTCTGCCCCTGGGGTGAGGTGCAGGCAGATGTGTCTAGCCCCAGAGGAGGCATCCAGTTTCGTGGTTCACTCCCACCAACAGTCGGCAAGGCCACACTCTCCTTACCTGTGGTCATCTTTCCTTCTGGGGATTAGTGGGGTCTTATTGGGGTTCCAGTTACATTTCTTTTTTTTTTTTTGAGACAGAGCCTCAAGCTATCCCCCTGGGTAGAGTGCCATGGCATCACAGCTCATAGCAACCTCCAACTCCTGGGCTCAAGCGAGTCTCCTGCCTCAACCTCCCAGGTAGCTGGGACCACAGGCGCCCGCCACAACACCCGGCCATTTTTTGGTTGCAGCCATCATTGTTGTTTGGTGGGCCCGGGCTGGGGATTCGAACCCGCCACCTTAGGTGTACGTGGCTGGCGCCTTAGCTGATTGAGCCACAGGCACTGAGCCATACTTACCATTTTAAATAGAACAGTTATAAAGTATTTCCTTTGGCCTCTACTTTTGCCCAGCAAAAGATAGAAGGAAGGTTTTGTGTATTTTACAGGTTATAAGAAAACTATATTGGGGCTGGGAAACTTCCAAGGAACCCTAGAACGCCCCTTTTGACAAGCCAAGAAGCCAGAGTCTTCCTGTTAACAGTCTGTTACTCTTACTGAGTATGAAGAATATTTAACAAAAAGGTATGGCTGGGCGTGGTGCTTCATGCCTATAATCCAAGTACTCTGGAAGGCCGAGGCAGGTGGATTGCTTGAGCTCACGAGTTCGAGACCAGCCTGAGCAAGAGCAAGACCCTGTCTCTAAAAAGTAGCCCAGTTTCTCTGGAGGCTAAGGCAAGGAGATGGCTTGAGCCCTTGAGTTTGAAGTTGCTGTGAGCTATGATACCATGGAACTCTACCCAGGGTGACAAAATGGCACTATGTTTCAAAAACAAACCAAAACCAAAAAAGATCCCCCCCCCAAAAAAAAAGTAGAAGGTACCTTTGTTCCACTTAAATGACTTGATATGAGAGAACCACTCTTGTATATCTACATTCCTGGAGACAGTTCGGCGTTCCTTTCGGGACTACCGGGAAATAACCTAGTGATCAGACCAGAGCAAATGAAATTTTAAAAGGCTCTAAATGAAAAAAGCGAGTGTGTTGTTATTTGGCTTATTAGTAAGACTCTTCATAGATTTTCTTAATAATCAGCATCATCAACTAGAATATCTGCTTACAACCTGAGTCTTTGATGAACTTGGTAACCACAGGAGAAGCACTGCCTCTCTTAATTAGCCTTTTGGGAGAAACCATGTTTTGAATTGCTGCCTGCAGCCCTGGGAGTCTTAGAAGAAAGAGGAGTAGATTAAGATCCAGACCAGATATATACCCAAGGCTGACTTTTACACATGACTTGGCAAATCTTAAACAGAACCTGGCTGACATGCCAAATGGGACCAGCTAAAAATGTCTGAAGCCTATGTCAATATCAAAGGCAGAAATCATAAAGGAAATGATCGATAGCCTTGACACAGATACTAAAAAGTTGTATATCAAAGAGTCATAAAAAGTAGGCCAGGAATTCAAGCCCACCCTGGGCAACATGGCAAGACCCTAACTCTAAAAATAGAAAATAAAGGCAGATGACTTAAATTTGAAACTATCGCTATATATATGAGTGACACACTTGGCAATCAGTAAATAGCCACTGTATGAATATATTTCTATGAAAGAATGTCTGACTTGGGAGGAGCCTGTGGCTCAGAGGGTAGGGTGCTGGCCCCATATACAGAAAGTGGTGGGTTAAAACTCAGTCCCAGACAGCTAAAACAGCAGTGATAACTGCAACAAAAATAGCCAGGCGTTGTGGCAGGCACCTGTAGTCCCAGCTACTCATGAGGCTGAGGCAAGAGAATAGCCTAAGCACAAGAGTTGGAGGTTGCTGTAAGCTCCAATGCCACAGCACTCTACCCAGGTGTCTCAAAAAAAAAAAAAAAAAAGAATGCTTGACTTCAGGACTAATCAAAAACTGCAAATTAGGGCAGTACCTGTGGCTCAGTGAGTAGGGTGCTGGCCCCATATGCTGGGGGTGGCAAGTTCAAACCCAGGCCTGGCCAAACTGCAACAAAAAAATAGCCAGGTGTTGTGGCAGGCACCTGTAGCCCCAGCTACTTGGGAGGCTGAGGCAAGAGAATCTCCTAAGCCCAAGAGCTGGAGGATGCTGTGAGCTGTGATGCTATAGCACTCTATTGAGGGCGATAAAGTGAAGACTCTGTCTCTAAAAAAAAAAAGCTGCAAATTAACCTGGCTCACACCTATAATCCTAGTACTCAGGGAGGCCCAGGCTGGTGGATTGCTTGAGCTCAGGTGTTCCAGACTACCCTAAGCAAGAGTGAGACCTTATCTCTACTAAATAGAAAACTAGCCCAGCATTGTGGTGCTTGCCACAAGAGGATTGCTCAAGTCTAAGAGGTTGTTGGGAGCTATGATGCCACGGCACTCTACCCAGGGCGACAGAGTAAGACTCTGTCTCAAAAAAACCCTGCAAATTAAAATAACAGTGAAGGTAGCACCTGTAGCTCAAGTGGCTAAGGTGCCAGCCACATATCCCAGAACTGGCAGGTTTGAATCCAGCCTGGGCCTGCCAAACAATGAAAACTACACCCCCAAAATAGCTAGGTGTTGTGGCGGGCTCCTATAGTCCCAGGTACTTGGGAGGCTGAGGCAAGAGAATCACTTAATCCCAGGAGTTGGAAGTTGCTATGAGCTATCACACCACAGCACTCTACCCAGGGTGATAGCTTGAGGCTATGTCTCAAAAATAAATAAATAAATAAATAAATAAAATAACAGTGAAATATCATTTTGACCTGTCAGCTTGGCAATAATGAAGAACAGTATTATCCAGTGTTGGTTGTGGTGAGGGGAAATGTGCCATGTCATACGCTGTTGAGAGAGGGTAAAGTGGCATGAAGTTTTTGGTGGGTAAGTTGACAACATGTAAAAAACTTTGTCTAAAACCTCTGACTACAATTTCATTTGTAGTTAGTTATTCCAAGAAAATACTTACAAATGCCCAAATCTATGTGTACAATGGTAATGGAGATAATATGTTCATTTGTTTGTCAATCATTGTGATATGCCCTCCTGACCTTAGTGGTTGGTGCAAAACACAGACGTGGCATGCATTCGTGTCAGACCACTCCGTCCATGAAATTATCCAGGTTGGCAGCGGAAAAGGAGTTCTTTCTTCGGCCTTGGTGTTCTAACTAAAAGGTGGGACTCTTGAACTGACAGAGGCTATGTCCTCCACTAGAATGTGGTCAGTATATAGAAGCAGAGATGGGATAGAGGGACAGAAGAAGAAAGAAAGAGAAAGCATTCTGGTATAAATTAATCAATAATTAAATTCTTAATTCTTTCCTTCTATGGTCAGATTATTTGAGCCTATTAATTCTACCTTTTTTGCTAAACATAGCATGAGTGTGAACTTCTACTTTGGCTGGGGTGGAATATAGTGAGCAAATTTATTCTCCCACCTGAAATAACTAAAACCCTAGATGAACATATGTTTTAAATAACTGTTTTCAAGACATTGGTCATGGCTTGGTGCCTATAGCTCAACTGTTAGGGCATCGGCTACATACACTGACGTAGGCAGGTTTGAACCCGGCCCAGGCCTGCTAAACAACAATGACAACTACTACAACAAAAGAAGAGCTGGGCATTGTGGTGGGCACCTGTAGTTCCAGCTACTTAGGAGGCTGAGGCAAGAGAACCACTTAAGCCCTAGAGTTTGAGGTTGCTGTGAGCTGTGATGCTATAGCACTCTACTGAGTAGTGTCTCACTACATAGTGAAACTCTGTCTCAAAAAAAAAAAAAAAGAAAAAGACATTGGTCATCAGGAAGAATAATGATTCCTGAGAGATGGAAAACAAATTAGGTAAGCCCTGCAATTTCCCAGCTTACTGCCTTGAGAGTTTCCAGTGGTGGCATAGACAGGTGAAACCTAGGTAAAGCCCGGCAGATTCCCTGAGGTGAGGAAATGGAGCTGAGAGTCCAGAGAGACCAAGACAGCCTGAGTTTGCAGAGAATACCGGGTAGAAGAGAGATGCATAGAGATGGAAAAAAGACCAACAACAACAACAAAAATCTAGAGATCTTCAGAGGGTCCCCCTTGAGTAGTTAGCAGAGAACTCAACAGCACATAAATGTAACATTACTGATCTAAGCCAGGCAAAGAACCACCTGAAAGTATTGTGAGAATAGTACCTAGAACTCACTTGGGGCTAGAAGTAGTACCTATACCCACCAGGCAGATTGGAAATCTTTTTTTTTTTTTTTTTTGAGATAGTCTTACTTTGTCGCCCTCAGTAGAGTGCTATGGTATCATAGCTCACAGCAATCTCCAACTCTTCGGCTCAAGCTATTCTCTTGCCTCAGCCTCCCTAGTAGCTGGGACTACAGGTGCCGGCCACAATGCCTGGCTATTTTTTTTTTTTAATTTTTGGTTTAGCAGGCCCTGGCCAGGTTCGAACCCCCCAGCTCTGGAGCATGTTGCTGATCCCTAACCACTGAACTACAGGTCTTCAGCCTGGGTATATGTTTTTATTTCCCTTGGAGTAGAATTGCTGGATCCAGCTAGAATTGCTAGAATCATTTGGTGCCAGACTGTTTTCCAAGTCAGTGGAATTTATACCACTTTACATTCCCACTAATAATGAATGTAGGTTCCAATTTCTCAGCATCTTCAATCCTTATTGTTATCTTCCTCTTTGATTGTAGCCATCCTAGTGGATGTGAATGGTGCCAAACTGTGCTTTTGATTTTCATTTCTCCATTAACAACATTTCATGTGGTAATTGGACATTTACATGGTTCTTTTTTTTTGGAGAAATGTCTATTCAAATCTTTAGCCTATTTTAAAATTGAAGTATTTGTCTTTTAAAAAATTGTTGAGTAGTAAGTGTTTTTTACATTCTGGATACAAGTTTGTTTTCAGATATACAATTTGCAAATATTATCTCTGGTTCAGTGGGTTTTATTTCACTTTTTGATAGTGTCCTTGAAAGCAAAAAAGTTCTTAATTGTGTTGAAGTCCAAGGTGTCTATTGTTTCTTGTAGCTTTTATTTTGGGTGTTGTATCTAAAAAGAATTGCCTAAAGCTGGACACAGTGGCTTACCCCTGTAATCTTAGCACTCTGGGAGGGCAAGGCAGCAAGATGGCTTGAGCTCAGGAATTAGACCAGCCTGAGCAAGAGTGAGACCTCATCTCTTCTAAAAAATAGAAAATTAGTGTATGCCTGTAATCCCAGCTACTTGGGAGGCTGAGGCAAGAAGATTGCTTTGAGCCCAGGAGTTTGAGGTTGCAGTGAGCTACGATGATGCCACTGCATTCTAGCCTAGGCAACAGAGTGAGAGTCTGCCTAAAAAAAAAAAAAAAAAAAAATTGCCTACTTTTTTTTTTTTTTTTTTGAGATGGAGTCTCACTTTGTCACACTGGGTAGAATGCCATACCATCATAGCTAACAGCAACCTCAGACTCTTGGGCTCAAGCGTTCCTCTTGCCTCAGCCTCCCAAGTAGCTGGAACTACAGGCACCCAAAACAATGCCTGGCTAGTTTTTTTTTATTTTTAGTAAAGACCAGGTCTGGCTCAGTGCCTGTAGCTTGCTAGGGAGCCAGCCACAGACACTGGGGCTGGCAGGTTTGAAATGGGCCAGGGCCTGCCACACAACAATGACAACAATAACAACAACAAAAATAAATAGCTGGGAGTGTGGCAGGTGCCTGTCACACAGCTACTTAGGAGGCTGAGGCAAGAGAATCGCTTGAGCCCAAGAGTTGGAGGTTACTGTGAGCTGTGATACCATGCCACTCTACCCAGGGTGACACAGTGAGAGTCTGCCTCCAAAAAAAGACCAGGTCTCACTCTTGCTGAGGCTGGTCTTGAACTCCTAAACTCAGGTGATCTACCTGCCTTGCCTCTCAGAATGCTTGGATTAAAGGCCTATGTTTTTTTCTAAGTACTTTATAGTCTTAGCTCTTAAATTTAGTTCTATAATCCATTTTGAGTTCATTTTTGTATATGGTGTGAGATAGGTGTTAAGTTTTAATTTTTTGCCTATGTTTATCTAATTGCCCCAGCACCATTTGTTGAAAGGCAGTTCTTTCTCCCATTGAATGGTCTTGATACCCTTGTTGAAAATTAACTGGTCGGCTCAGCACCCGTAGTACAGTGGTTACAGTGCCAGCCACATATACTGAGGGTGGCGGGTTCAAACCTGGCCTGGCCCAGCTAAAACAACTGCAACAAACAAATAGCCAGGCATTGTGGTGGGTGCCTGTAGTCCCAGCTACTTGGGAAGCTTAGGCAAGAGAATCACTTAAGCCCAAGAGTTGGAGGTTGCTGGGAGCTGTGACACCACGGCACTCTACCAAGGGTGACATTGTAAGACTCTGCCTCAAAAAAAAAAAAAAAAAAGAAAGAAAATTAACCAATTATAAATGTGAGGAATTATTTCTCAATTCTATTCCATTTATTCCCTACATTTAGCCTAAGTCAAAAAACACACTGTCTTGATTACTATAGGTTTGCAGTTTTGTCACCCTCAGTAGAGTACTGTGGCATCACAGCTCACAGCAACCTCTAGCTCTTGGGCTTTGGCAATTCTCTTGCCTCAGCCTCCTGAGTAGCTAGGACCACAGGTACCTGCCACAACGCCTGGCTATTTTTTGTTGCAGTTTGGCCTGGGCTGGGTTTGAACCCACTGCCCTCGGTATAGGGGGCTAACACCCTACTCACTGAGCCACAGGTGCCACCCAGGTTTGCAGCTTTTTGAAATCAAGGAGTTTGAAATATTTTTCTTCTTTTTCAAGATTGTATTGGTAATTCCCTTGAAATTTCAAACAAATTTTAGTATCAGCTTGTCACTTTTGCAATTAGCTGGGATTTTAACAGGGATCAAGTTGAACCTGTATTTTAATTCGGAAATATTGTCATCCTAACAATATTGAGTCTTCTCCACCATGGAATATTAGGCAGCCTTAAAGAAAGATGGAGACAAATAGCTGGGCGTTGTGGTGGGTGCCTGTAGTCCCAGCTACTCAGAGATTGAAGCAAGAGAATCACCTAAGCCCAGGAGTTGGAGGTTGCTGTGAGCTGTGTGAGCCATGGCACTATACCCTGGGGGATAGCTTGAGGCTCCGTCTCAAAAAAACAAAAAAAAAAAAAAAGAAAATATTTCAAATTGTATATGAAAACACCGCACTGTCCCCCATGATTACATTAATGTACACAGCTATGATTTAATAATAAAAAAAAAAGAGCAGGGATATAATTAATACAAAATTCAGATATCTCTTTTGCATAGAGGAGAGAGGTACACAGAAGGCTTTAAGATACTGGTAATGTTCTATTTCGTGATAGTTGCACATTTCATTCTTATTTTTCAAACTCTACAGATAAAATTTATTAATTTTTATATATAATATATCTCCCACTTAAATGAAATATTGTGGACAAGATTGAATGACATGACACATAAGTGCCAGACATCTCAGAAGTGCTCAATATGATATGTATCTAAATTTTAAAAAAGATAACTCTTCCCTGAGGCCAGTATCAGGCATAGGAAAGCAGAGCACAGAGGGGTGGGCTGGGGACAGCAGGACATATTTCTGTGGGCCCGTACATGGGATGCAAACACTTAGACACTGGCTGGAGCTCATCTAACCCTTGAGAAATCTGCCAAGTGAAGCAAGCAGATACATTCCAGAGGATGGCATGTTTACAACCTCTTGGCCTGACACCATTGCCATAAAAGCAACCAGCCCAAATCCCTTTCTTCTTATGTACAAATGAGCCCCAGGACATTATACTGTTCATGGGAGAAAATACTGTTTTCTAAAACAAAATGACCTGTTTCACTGTGTCCTCTCTCTACCTATCACCCTGCAGAGACTTAGCAGGAAGTGAAGTGGCCACTAGGTAGTGCTTGTCTACCTCAGCCCTGGTACCCTGCCTATGGTCTCAGACACACTGGTGGAAAGTCACGTCTCATTGGTGGCCCTAAAGCTCTCTTAACAAACTTTAACTGAGCCTCTGATAAGTGCAAGACACTTTGCTAGAAAGATGATGTTAAGAGTTGAATTGTGCGCCCCAAAAGTTGTTGAAGTCCTAACCCCCAATATTTGTGAACATGACCTTATTTGGAAATAAGATCTTTGCAGATAATCAAGTTTAAATGAAATCTTTAGGGTGGGCCCTAATCCAATATGAATAGTGTCCTTATGAAAACAGGAATTTTGGACACAGAGAGAACACTATGAGAAAATAAGAGTTATACTGCTACAACCAAGGATCTTTCAGAAGTTAGAAAAGGGACTGAATGTATCCCCACAAAATTTATATATTGGAATCTTAACATCTGTGATGGTATCTGGAGGTGGGACCTGTGGGAGATTAGATCACGAGAGCAGAGCTGTCCTAAATGAGTGCCCTTACAAAAGAGACCCCAGAGAGCTTCCTCATTCCCTTTGCCATATAAGGAAACAGTGAGAAGATGGCCCTCTGTGGACAGGGAGTGGGCCTTCAACAGATACCGAATCTTTAAGCACCTTGGTCTTGAACTTGCCAGCCTCTAGAACTGTGAGAAATAAATTTCAGTTGTTTATAAGCCACCTAGTCTATGGCATTTTGTAGCAGCCTGAATGGACCAAGAAAGATGCCTGGAACAGATACTTCTCTAGCACCTTCAGAGTGAGGGAGCATGGCCCTGCCCACACCTTACTCTTCGATTTGTAACCTCCAGAGACCTTCAGAACCATGAGACAATAAATTTCTGTTGCTTAAGACATGTGGTCTATGGTACTTTATTTTGACATCCCCAGGAAACTAATATAGACATAGATATGAAAGAAATATGACTTCCTACTCTCAAGGGGCTTATCGTCTTCTAAGGCATGGAAAGAAGCAGCTATGTTTCAAACAGTGAAATAACAGAAAGCAAGAAAACCACTGTGGCAGTGTAAGCTAGAGAGTATAGCATTCTAATGGTGGGGTACAATGTGAAACTTCGCATTTTATTTTTATTTATTTTTCTTTCACATAGTGATTTACAGGGGGCTATAGGATATATTGGTTAAGGGCATAAGCTTTGGAGTCAAATAACTCCAAATTTAAATTTTAGCTGAGTTGGTTTCTACTCATTTGATATTGGGAAGTTATTTATTTATTTTTTGAGATAGAGTCTCAAGCTGTCATCCTGGATAGAGTGCCATGGCGTCATACCTTGTAGCAGCCTCCAACTCTTGGGCTCAAGTGATCCTCTTGCCTCAGTTTTATTTCTATTTTTGGTGGGGATGGGGTCTTGCTTTTGCTTAGGTTGGTCTCTAACTCCCGAACTCGAGCAATCCACTTACTTCAGCCTCCCAGAGTCCTAGGTAGCTCAGGCCTGACTGATAATGCAAAGTTCAAGATCTTCAATTAAGGCTCATTTTCCTTATCTACAAAATGAGGATAATAATTTCTATTTCACAGAGTTAATATATGGATTGAGTAACATAGCATACAGGAGTATATATACACATGTATAAACATATACACATGGAACTTAATACGGTGCCAAACATGTAGTAAGTGTTCCATAAATGGAGACAACTGCCACCAGCATCGGCAGCAGTAGCAGTGGCAGCAGCATTACCATTCATCCAACACAAATTCATTGTGTCAAATTATAAGCCAGATGCCATGTTAGGGATATAAAAATGAGGCAATGAGGTTTCTGCCTTCAAGGAGCTTACAGTCTAGGTCCTTTTGTCCTGAAGACAGATGTGGAGGCAAACAATTAAATAAATAATTGAATAAATACTAACATACATAGGTGTCAAGGAAGAACCAAGTTGAGAATGTCTCATCCTGACTGAAGGATTGGCATAGGTGCAGAGAGGATGTGTTGCTTGAGATGAATTTTGGAGGATGAGTGAGAGTTTATTGGAGAAAGGGCCATTCCAAGGAGTAGGAAGGAGCATGAACAAAGGAACAGAAGCAGGAGTGTATAGGTGACATTTAGAGAAAGGCAAGTAGCTTGGTGCAGCTGAAGCACAGGATCTTGAGTGAGGAAAGGGTCCTGAAGACACTGGCAAGACCCACATTGTAAAAAGCTTTCTATACCAATTGGAGTGGTTTTGAAATCATCTACTGGCAATGAAGAACTTTTGAGGAAATTTTTGTTTCTTGATAATGTGTGGCAAGAAAGAGAAGGCATGATAAGATTTGCTTTCAGACATATTACTCTAGTGTTAGTGTAGACAGGAGAAAAGAGGAACAGCAACCAGTTAAGACGTGCTTGTACATTAGTCAAGACCGCAAACCACAAAGATTAGAACTGAGTCAGAGGTGGAGGCCTGGGAATACTTGGGAAATAGAAGATAGTGTTAGTTGATGTCTGTGATGCTTTGTCACTGCCTGGCATTTCTTGAATACTTCTATGGTTGGGAAATTTCCCAACTTGTGAACCCATCCTCCTCAAAGAAAAAGCCAGAAACTCAGTTTTCCAATCCTGACAGATGACTCAAGCACATGACCCAAGCCCTGCCCATTGGATGCCATCAGAACTTTGATTTTAAAGAGGGAGATACAAAGAAGATATTTCATGGAACCCATTCTGAACAAGTGGAACACTGAGTTTTGTGAAACTAAAACTGATCTTCCAAAATGGTCCTAGCAGGAGGGGGTGGAGCAAGATGGAGGACCAGAAGGATTGCTCAGTTGAGCTCTCCTAGAATGACTGGGGAAAAAGAGAGCACCCAGCTATACCTTGTGCAGTTACCTTACCCAGAGTCATAGCTCAGAGAGCACAGTGAGGAGGTGGTAATCTGGATACAGTGTACGATCTGAAGTGGTGGAAATCTGAAGACTTAGGCAACTGAGTGCAACTGGCTGAGATCAGACCAGGATGGGAGAAAGCCTTTCTGGAATTTTCAGTTGTTGGAGGAAGCTGCACATTGAGTGGGAAGCTTGGAAGAGTGGGTGGACTTGAACAGTATACAGAAACCAGATTTGAATGCTGGTTAGAGTGGATTTGTCATAGGTTTGGTGTCTTGTGAAGCAGCCCTAAGGAAAAAGTCTCAGAGGCCAGGGGGCTGCCATTGTGGGAAGGTCATGAGAAGGTCTTGGCAGGGGCGTAAAGCACATGTCTTAATTCCACCTGCCAGGATCTGAACTCCACTCTGGAGATAAGCAGAGGGACTCCTGCATCCCACGGGAACTAGAATCCTGGAGCACTATGAGACCTCCCCCGAAGGATTCTGATGTGCTTTAAGATCCCAACCTGGCAGGGTCTGAATGCTGAGGTAACAATCAGACAACTAAGTTTGAAAGGACCATAGAGGTCACTAGGGGAGCTCATTGTCTCCTAAAAAAACCCACAGTGCTACCTGGTGTCTCAGAGACATATTGCAACATATTGGTATCAATAGCAAGGACTCCTGTTTAAAACAAAGAAGACAGTGAGAGGTAAATATGAGGACAAATAGGTGAACAAGAAGAAAGAACACATGAGGAGACCCAGCAGAAAAATTTGGGCAACATGAAAACCAAAACAGAGCGACTCCTTCAAGGAACCATAAGGCAGCTACTACAGAAGACTCCACCTATAAAGAATTAATGGACTTGAAGAAAGAGAGTTTAAAATATGAATGATAGGCTCGGCACTTGTGGCTCAAGTGGCTAAGGCGCCAGCCACATACACCTAAGGTGGCAGGTTCGAATCCAGCCCGGCCTGTCAAACAACAATGATGGCTGCAACCAAAAAAAAAAAAAAATAGCCAGGTGCTGTGGCAGGCACCTGTGGTCCCAGCTACTTGGGAGGCTGAGGCAGGAGACTCACTTGAACCCAGGAGTTGGAGGTTGCTATGAGCTGTGATGCCATGGCACGCTACCCAGGGGAATAGCTTGAGGCTCTGTCTCAAAAAAAAAAAAAAATGAATGATAAAGACAATAAAAGGAATGGATGAGAAAATGGAAAGACAGAACCAAAAGTTGAATGAGAGACATGTAGAATATAGAAAGGATATGGCAGAGCTTAAGGAAATGAAGGGGACACTCAGGGAATGTAAGATGCAGTAGAAATTATAAAAAATAGGTTAGATTGGCTCAGTGCCTGTAGCTCAAGGCACCAGCCACATACACCAGAGCTGGTGGGTTCAAATCCAGCCAGGGCCTGCCAAACAATGACAACTACAACCAAAAAATAGCCACGAGTTGTGGCCGGTGCCTGTAGTCTCAGCTACTTGGGAGGCTGAGGCTAGAGAATTGCTTAAGCCCAGGAGTTGAAGGTTGCTGTGAGCTGTGATGCCATAGCACTCTACCCAGGGCGACAGCTTGAGGCTCTGTCTCAAAAAAAAAAAAAAAAAAAAGGTTAGATTATGAAGAACCTCAGGGCTAGAGGATAAAGTTTTTGAGTTAACACAGGTAAAGAGGCAGAAAAGAAGAGAGAAAGCACACCAGGTGCTTAGAGAACTATGAGACTCCAAGAAGCATTCAGACATATGAATAATAAAGATTCCTAAAGAGGAAGAAGATTGTCCCAAAGGACAATTTCCCAAGTTTTACTAAAGTCCCCAACACACTCCTTTCAGATGGATATCGAACCCCAGGTCATCTCCACTCAAACAGAGCCTCTCTAAGACACATTGTAATAAACTTGTCCAAAGTCAAGATGAAAAAAAAAATTTGGGGAGTAGCCAGGAGTAAGCCCAAACTGACCCACAAAGGAAGAGCCATTAGGATGACAACAGACTTTTCAACTGAAACAACCCAAGCCAGAAGAGCATGGTCATCAACCTTCAACATTTTTATACAAAACAATTTTCAGCCCAGAATTCTGTATCCTGCTAAATAACCTTCAAAATTGATGGAGAAATCAAATCTTTTCAGATACAAGCAGATTTAAAGCAACTAAAGTTAACAAAGATGGACACTTATACTGGTCAAAGGAGCAATATAACAAGAAGACATTTCAATTTTAAATATTTATGCACCCAACTTAAATGTTCCCAGATTTATGAAATAGACTTTGATGGGTCTGAGCAATATAATATCCCATAACACCATGCTATTCAGGGACTTAACACCTCTCTGACAGAACTGGACAGATCCTCTAAACAGAAACTAAACAAAGATGCAAAGGACTTAAATGTGACCCTAGAGCAAATGGGATTAATAGACATACAGAACACACCATCCCAAAGCTAAAGAATACACATTTTTCTCATTAGCACATGTATGTACTCCAAAAATGGACTATATCCTAGGATATAAATCCTAGGATATAAGCAAAATTAAAAGAATAGAAATTATGCCTTATATTTTCTCAGACCACAAGGCAATAAAGGTGGAACTCAACTCCAACAAAAACGTTCATCCCTACACAAAGACACGGAAATCAAACAACCTCATGCTGAATGATAGTTTGGTTCAGAAAGAGATAAAAGAGGAAATCATTAAGTTCCTCAAACATAACAGTGAAGATACAGTTTTACCAAAACCTGTGGGATGCAGGAAAAGCAATCTTAAGAGGGAAATGTATCACATTTAATGCCTACATTTGAAAAACTTGAGAGCACATCAACAAACTCATGAACCATCTTATGGAATTGGAGTAAGAAAGACAATTCAATCTCAAACCCAGCAGAAGAAAAGAAATAACCAAAATTAAATCAGAGATTAATAAATTTGAAAACAAAAGAATCATTCAGAAAATTACTAAAACAAAAAGTTGATTTTCAGGGGTGTTGCCTGTGGTTCAAGGAGTAGGGTGCTGGCCCCATATACTGGAGGTGGTGGGTTCAAACCCAGCCCTGGCCCCCCCCCCAAAAAAAAAAACGGCAAAAAATATATAAAAATAAAAATAAAATGTTGATAAATTAAAAAAAAAAGTTGATTTTCAAAAAGATAAATTAAATCAAAAAACTTTTGGCCAGATTAACTAGAAACAGATAAGTAAAATCTCTAATAACTCAATCAGAAATGATAAAGGGGAAATAAAAATAGATGCCACAGAGATAAAAGAGATCATTTTTGAGTACTATAAGAAATTCTATGCCCCCAAATTTGACCATGTGGAAGAAATGAATTAATACCTGGAATCACACCCTCTCCCAAGACTTAATCAAGAAGAAATAAATCTCTTGAACAGACTGATTTCAAGAACTGAGATTGAAGAAACAATAAAAAAATCTCCCAACAAAAAAATGGTCTGGATAGCTTCACACCAGAATACTATCAAACCTTCAAGAAGAGCTTATACCCATTCTGCAGAAATTATTCCAAACAGTTGAGAAGGAAGAAATCTTCCCCAACATGTCTATGAAGCAAACATCACCCTGATAACAAAACCAAGAAAAGACACAACTAAAAAGGAGAACTTCAGACCAATTTCACTAATGAATATAGATGCAAAAATTCTCAATAAAATCCTAGGCAAGGGCGGTGCCAGTGGTTCAGTGGGTAGGGCTCAGGCCCCATATACCGAGGGTGGCGGGTTTGAACCCAGCTCCAGCCCCAGCCAGCTAAAACAGCAATGACAACTGCAACAACAACAACAACAAAGCCTGGTGTTGTGGTAGGCACCTGTAGTCCCACCTACTCAGAAGGCTGAGGCAAGAGAATCACTTAAGCCCAAAAGTTGGAGGTTGCTGTGAGCTGTGATGCCATAGCACTCTATCGAGGGCAACAAAGTGAGACTTGGCTTGGGGCTTGTGGCTCAAGTGGCTAAGGCACCAGCCACATACACCTAAGATGGCGGGTTCAAATCCAGCCCGGGCCCACCTAACAACAATGATGGCTGCAACCAAAAAAAAAATAGCCAGGTGCTGTAGCAGGTGCCTGTGGTCCCAGCTACTTGGGAGACAGAGGCAGGAGACTCGCTTGAACCCAGGAATTGGAGGTTGCTGTGAGCTGTGATACCACGGCACCCTACCCAGGACGACAGCTTGAGACTCTGTCTCAAAAAAAAAAAAACCAAACAAAATAAACAGAGACTCTGTCTCAAAAAAAAAAAAACTTAGGCAATAGATTATAGCTACACATTAAACAAATCATTCATCATGATCAAGTAGGTTTCATCCCAGGAATGCAAGACTGGTTTAACATATACAAGTCCATAAATGTAATTCACCATATCAACAGAAGCAAAAACAAAGACCATATGATCTTCTCAGTAGATGCAGAAAAAAGCATTCAATAAAATTCAACACCCTTTTCTAATTAGAACGTTAAGAATATGGGCATAAATGGCACATTTCTTAATCTGATCGAAGCTATCTATGACAAACCCACAGCTAATATTATAGTGAATGGACTAAAACTGAAAGCTTTTCCTCTTGAAACTGGAACCAGATAAGGTTGTCCTGTATCACCACTACTATTCAACAGAGTGCTGGAAGTTCTAGTCAATACAATCTGGCAAGAGAAGGAAATAAAAGGCATCCAAATGGGGGCAGAGGAGGTCAAACTCTCACTCTTTGCTGATAATATGATCTTATACTTAGAGAACACCAAGACTCAATCACAAGACTCCTGGAAATGATCAAAATACAGCAATGTCTCAGGATATAAAAACAATGTCCACAAATCAGTAGCCTTTGTATATGCCAATAACAGCCAAAGTAAGAAGCTAATCAAGGATATAATTGCCTTCACAGCAGCTTCAAAAAAAAAGAAATACCTAGGAATATACATAACAAAAGAGGTGAAAGACCTCTACAAAGAAAATTCTGAAACCCTAAGAAAAGAAATAGCAGAAGATATTAACAAATGGAAGAACATACCATGCTTATGGCTGGGAAGAATCAAGATTGTGAAAGTGTCTATACTACCCAAAGCAATCTACAGATTCAATACTATCTCTAATAAAATACCATCATTGTACTTTCAAGATTTGGAAAAAATAATTCTTTATTTTGTATGGAACCAGAAGAAACCCTGGATAGCCAAGTAGTTCTTAGTAAGAAAAACAAAGCCAGGGGTATAACCCTACCAGACTTTCGGCTATACTACAAGGCCTTAATGATCAAAACAGAATGGTATTGGCACAAAAATAGAGACATTGACATGTGGAACCAAATAGAAAACCATCAGATGAAACTAACCTCTTACAGCCACCTTATCTTTGTTAAGCCAAACAAGAACATACACTGGGGAAAAGAATTCCTACTCAATAAATGGTGTTGGGAGAACTGGATAACCACATGCAAAAGACTGAAACTGGACCTGCACCTCTCACCACTTATGAAAATTAATTCAAGATGGGAAAAAGATTTAAACCAAGGCACAAAACAATAAAAATCCTCAAAGAAAGAGTGGGGAAAACACTTGAAGATATTGGCCTGGGGAAAGATTTTATGAAGAAGACTTCTGTGGCAACTGCAACAAAAATAAACAAATGGGACTTAATTAAATTTAAAAGCTTCTGTAGAGCTAAGGAAACAATAACCAAAGCAAACAGACAACCTTCAGAGTGGGAAAAGATATTTTTATGAATATCTTGATATTATTATGAATCAGACAAAAGCTTGATAACTAGGATCTATAGAGAACTCAAATTAATCAATAAAAAAGACCCAGCAATCCCATATATCACTGGGCAAGAGACATAAATAGAAATTTCTCTAAAAAAGTCAGACAAATGGCTAACAAACATATGAAAAAATGCTCATTATCCCTAATTATCAGAGTAATGCAAATCAAAACTACCCTGAGATATCATCTAACCTCAGTGAAAATGGTCCACATCACAAAGTCTCCAAGCTACAGATGCTGACATGGATGTAGAGAGAAGAGAACACTTTTACACTGATGGTAGGACTGCAAACTAATACAACCTTTTTGGAAGGAAGTATGGAGATTCCTCCAAGAACTCAAATTAGACCTCCCATTTGATCCTGCAATTCCATTACTAGGCATCTACCCAGAAGGAAAAAGAAATTCTTTATCATAAGGACATTTGCACTAGATTGTTTATCACAGCTCAATTTACAATAGCCAAAAATGTGGAAACAACCTAAATGCCCACCATACTCAGGAGTGGTGTATATATATGTATATATATAAAATGGAATACTATTCAGCCACTAAAACAGATGGACTCTTTGCATCTTTTGTATTAACCTGGATGAAGGTGGGACACATTCTTCTTAGCAAAGCATCACGAAAATGGAGAAGCAACAATCCAATGTACTAAATTCTAATTTGAAGGTAAGAGATGAGCTAATACAAGGGAGGCACAGAGGAATGAGCAAGTGGGGAGAGAAGAAGGGAAGGCGATGGGGGGGTCACACCCATGGCACACCTCTTGGGGGCAGGACACAATTATAAAAAGGACTTTATCCAACAAACACAATCAGTGTAACCTAATTCTTTGTATCTTCAATGAATCCCAAACAAAACAAAACAAAACTGGTCCTAGTAGTTGCTCTTTGCCCAAGAGCTCTTGTGTAATTGCAGCAACAGCCTTTCTGCAGGTCAGTTTGGTGGGATGATATGGGCATTGTTCCTGTCCATAAAGCTTCCAAGTCAGGGATCTCCTGAAGAGCCTATATGCTACCGAATAATTTAATAAATTCCTTTCTTCTTTTTTTTTTAACTTAAACTAGTGAGAGAGGTTTTCGTTGTTTGCAAATAAGAATATGATCAGGTTTGGTGACTGTAACTCAGTGGTTAGGGCGCCAGCCACATACACTGGGGCTGGTGGGTTTGAACCCAGCCCAGGTCTGCTAAACAACAATGACAACTGCAACAAAAAAATACCTGGGTGTTGTGGCGGGTGCCTGTAGTCCTAGCTACTGGGGGGACTGAAGCAAGAGAATTGCTTAAGCCCAAGAGTTTGAGGTTGCTGTGAGCTGTGACACCACAGCACAATACCAAGGGCAATATATAATATATATATATATGTGTGTGTGTGTGTGTGTGCCTAAAATATATATATATATGTCTGTGTGTGTGTGTATCATCAGATACAAGTAGAAAGGACAGGATTTGGTGTGAGGGAGATGATTGGGGGTGAGGGAGATGAAATTTAGAATACCACCTAGATCTCTATTTTGAGTGCCTAGGTGAAGGATAGTGCTATAAACTAAGCTTGGGAATGAGTCAGGAAGAGCAATTAACACAGCTTAGGGAAGAGAATGGGAAATAGTAATGCACCAAGTTTTCAGCATGCTGAGTTTGAATTTCCTTTGGGATATATAGGTCAAAGACAGTAAGCAATATGGATCTTGATATCAGCAAAGGGGACAAAAGGCAAATGTTGAAGTTTTCAGAATACATTTACTTACTAATTAACATTAATTGAGCATGTAGTGTGGAAACAACTAAGACAAGATCCCTGCTCTCATAAAACTTATAATCTAATGGCATGAATCAGAAATAAGTAGACAAGGGTATATAAAATATGATCTTGGAGGTCATAAGTGCTACAAAGAAAATAGAGCAGAATAAAGAGATAAAGAGTGATGGCTGGAACAGCTGTGTTGGAAAAGGTGCCCAGTGGAATTCCTCTCTGAGGAGGTGACACTGAAAAGAATTAGAGAGTACACCCTGCCAAGGTTTGGTGACACAGAAAAAAACCCCCAAAAAACAAAAAAAAATCTAATCAAAGGAAGCAACAAATGTAATAAGAAAAACAGGGTATTTATGAAAGAGTAAGAAAGCTAATGTCTAGAGTAAAGAGCAAGAGGATAGGAGTAGAAGATGATCTTGGAGAAGTGAGCAGAGACAAGATCACATGGAGTCTATATTGTTGACCATGATGAGCGATTTTCACTTCACTCTAAGTTTAGTGAGAACTCATTAGAGGGTTCTGATCAGGGACTGAAATGAGATGATTTATTTTTTTAAAGATCCCAGATGCCATGTGGAGCTTTTGGGAGTAGAAGGTAAGCCAGTTGGAAGAGTAGTGCCATAAGCCAGGCGTGAGATAATGGTGGACTAACGAGGTGATGAGAGTATGGTGTGGGTGGTGCCTGTAGCTCAGTGGGTAGGGCACCGGCCACATACACCCAGGCTGGTGGGTTCAAACCCAGCCTCAGCCAGCTAAACAAAACAACTGCAACAAACAAATAGCCAGGCATTGTGGTAGGTGCCTGTAGTCCCAGATACTTGGGAGGCTGAGGCAAGAGAATCGCTCAAGCCCAAGAGTTTGAAGTTGCTGTGAGCTGTGACACCATCTCACTCTACTGAGGGTGACATAGTTAGACTCTGTTCAAACAAACAAACAAAAGAGAGAGTATGGTGTGGTAAGAAATGGTTGGATGCTGAACATCTTTAGAAGGTACAATCAAGAGGACTTACCAGCTCGGCGCCTGTGGCTTAAGTGGCTAAGGCACCAGCCACATACACCAGCCTGGGCCCGCCAAAAACAACAATGACGGCTGCAACCAAAAAAAAATAGCCAGGGTGTTGTGGCGGGCACCTGTGGTCCCAGCTACTTGGGAGGCTGAGGCAGGGGACTCGCTTGAGCCCAGGAGTTGGAGGTTGCTGTGAGCTGTGATGCCATAGCACTCTACCCAGGCGGACAGCTTGAGGCTCTGTCTCAAAAAAAAAAAAAAAAAAAGGCTCTGTCTCAAAAAACAAACAAACAAACAAAAAAAAAAAAACAAAAGAGGACTTACCAATAGAATTGCTTGAATGTTAGAGAGAAAGAGAAAAGTCTAGGATGATTCTTATGTTTTTTGCCCTGAGGATCAGGTGACCAGTGGTGTGATTTAATGAAGTAGGAAAGAGCAGGCTTGGGACATGGTGGTAGTAATCGAGTATTTTGGTTTGAATTTAAGTTGGAAATGCCTACTAAACACCATAAGGGACTAGATTTATCAACTTGGAAGTCATCACATCAGAGACAGTACTTGGACACAGAAGAGGATGAGAGCTTCTCCATAGAGGAAGAAAAGAGGATAGAGAATGCTCACAGGTAGAGTTTGAGCGATGAGAAGAAGCTATTTTCTACAAGTGAGTAGGAGGAAATCAGGAGACTGTGGTGTCTCACAAGTCAAGTTAAAAAAGAGTAGCTTCTAGATGGAAGGAGTAACCTTTTCTAAAAGGATGAGTAAAGAAAAGCCTAGGAACTGACCACTGGATTTAGTAACGTGGAAGTGGCTGGTGAGGCCCTGACAAGTACAATTTATGTGGAGTGATGGGGATGGTAGAACAACCAGACTGGGTTCAAGAGTGAGCCGAAAGTGCAAAGTGGGTACAGTGAGTACAGAGCTCTAAAAAGGGGCAGTGCAGTGGCTGGGGACAGTGGTTAAGTGAACATTTGGCAGCTGAAGTAGAGGGCATAGCTGAGATTGCTCAGACAAAACGTATAGATTGAAATGATTTCCCCCCTCCCCCCAATCAAGGCAAAACAAACAAACAAAAAAATGAAATGATGAGAAAGTTGAAGATAGAAATGAAGATGGAGCGACAACTTCTTCAGGAAATAGACTGAGATGGGTCCACTGGGTGGAAGGAGAAGCAGGAGAAAATCGTGCCCCAGAGAGGAGGGGGTGTAAGGAAGAGGTTGTCTGCAAGGTCAGATGTTGCTGGTAAGCCAGATCAAAAGGACTTCTGGAATTGGCAGTTCGGAAGTTCCTGGTTATCTTAACAGGGACACTTTCAATGGTGGTGAAGATAGGGACCAGGAAGTGCTCTGGTGAGGAAGAAATGGGAGGTGAGGAATGGAAGGATTAAGTCCAGACCAATCTTTGAGAAGGAAGGCAATGAAATTGATACAAGGAAGCAAGGTGGAGGGAAGTTTTTAGTTTTCATGAATATGTGCTGAGAGGATATATGCGGAAAGAGCCCATGGAACTGTAGAAATGCAGGGAGAGGGTAGATGGAGGGAGGAGGAGATGGGGTGTAAAGCACAGGGCGAAGGATTCACCTTGAAGAGGGGACAACTTTTCTTCTGAGAGGGGAGGAAGGAGACAAAGAGGGAAAGAGATGCATATTATATTACAAGTGAGAGGCAGAAGTTTTACTTGATGGCCTTCACGTTCTCCCTGAAGTAGGAGGCAAGATTCAGTGCTGGTGTTGGTGGGGATGGGTTGGGAGGGGATCAGTGATAATAAGAGTGTGGCAAACAGAGCTTCAAGGGGGCTGCCTCAGGGTGTTCACAAATACCATTGTTTATCTAATTTTTTTCTGTTTGTCTATATGTCCCAACAAATTCCCCAACACTTGTTGAACAAGTGTCTCTCACCCCTTCCATCCTCCCGTAAATCCCTTCCCAGATCCCCTCTGCAACCTTGGGGATGCTTCCTGTCATGGGTGAGTTATGGAAGAAATCTTGATCTGTTCTCTCTGGTATGAGTGTTTCCCTAGGTCTGTGCTGAGTCCCCCACACAGACATGTAAAACAGAAAATAGAAAAAGCAGAGTGCAAGACATTTTAAAGAACATTACGTTGTAATAAATTATAAGCTTAAAAATTATAAGTTGAATAAGTATCTAATAGAGATGTGCTGATGTCTGATACTTCATGATTTAAACTTCTGTAAGGTAGCAATTGTTGTGTTTTGTGTCTCCATAGGAGGCTGTTTAGGGTAGTGGTTGGGATCACTGTCCTTGGGTCCACATGAAAAATGAGTAACCTTAGGTTACTTACTAAGTATCTCAGTGCCTCAAGGTCCTCATCAGTAAAATAAGAATTGTGACACAGAACTCACCTCTTAGGGCTGTGGTGGGGATTAAATGACTGACTATGTGTAAAGCCCTTAGAATGGTGCTTGCGCTGAAAGTGGCGGATAACTGCTGGCTGTTAGTGTTACGTGCTCTGTAAAGATGTAGGAATTTTGTGGATCCTATGTAGGAAATGCTCAAGAAGAGACTAAAATACTCCTACAAAAATATTGTAGGGAATACTGCATTGAGGTGAGAGCGAGGTCCTAGACTTAACACCTTCTAATCTTAGATTCTCTTACATTTTATGAAATAACTCCTCTGCTGCCTGGGAGGGTAGTGTGTTGGCCTCAGGTCAAAGCGTGAGGCTGGTGAATGGGAACCTGCTCAGCCTTCATTCAGTGCTGCCTCCTTTCTTGAGATGTTTACTCCTGTCCCAGGTGCCCAGTGATCTGCTTTGTGCTTCCTGCTTATCTGGGGTTCCTTCAGCCTCTCCACTCCTACCTGGGGGAAGTCCTCCTGCCACACAGCACACCTCTCCCCCATCAACTTGTAAAATAGCCTAGTCTGACTCCCAAGTCTGCAGGGGAGAGTCTTTACCAGCCAGTCATCCAGAAGGTAATTATCATCCTTCCTTCCAGGTAGCGTCTGCTTGTATAAGAGGCCACTAAGTGAGAGCAGGGGTTGTAAAGCCCATACTGGACAAAGCAGTGAGATTTCGACAGTTGCCAATCCCCATGGCCCTCCTGCTTGGAGCTGTCAGGAGAGTTATTCTAGAAGGGATTACACTGACCTAAACTCTAAACCTCAGAAAATAGGAAACAGAATTTGTACATCTAGCAGGTGTGCACGTGCATGCATATAGCATTGAACTCTGCAGAGAAGGGGTAAGCTCTTTAAGTCTGGGAACAAGATCAGCAAAACTTCTTTGAAGCAGTGTTTGAATGTTGTGCTGCTATTCTGAGGTAGGCACCAAACACCTGATGGTAAATGTGTATGGTTTGCCTAAAAAAATAAAAGGACCTGGTCATTGTCACCCTCTCAGTACTTCACAGTGTCATCTCCAGGAGCTTTCTTTCAGAAGTAACTGGGCAAGATATCACTCTCTTCCTTTCCCTCTTTTACTGAGACTGGGAGGAGGGTGGTCCTTGTTTAAGTATTTAATGGAAGGGTATCACAAGGGGAAATCTCATGTGTAGTCAAGAGAGTAGCCAATAAAAAGTTCACGTCCTCTGCCTAAAAGGATGAGCCAGCCAAATGTGATACACCACCCCACCTAGATCCTGAATGGAAAAACAGTAAGAATTATAAAAGATGTTTGGGACAAGTGAAGAAAGTTGAATATGAATTATATATTAGATCTTTCGCTACTCAAAGAATGGGCTATGGAGCAGCAGTGGCAGCAGCATCAACTGGGAGCTTGTTAAAAGTAGAGTTTCTTCCCCCATCTGGGTGATGTATGTGCACATTGAAGGTTGAGAAGCACTGTGATTAGGCAATATTATTTTATCAATGTTACATGTCTCATCTGTGGTAATGGCATGGTAGGAAAAAATTCTTGTTTATGCATGTGTGTGTACACCAGCATCCCTGAGTGGGAGAATTCAGAGGCATGTCTGTAACCCACACTGCAGCAGGAGAGGCCTTTAAAGGAATGGGACACCAGACTCCTGGATAGTACCACTGATTGCCCTGATGGAGCTATTAGAATCTTCTAGACTGGATCGGCCAGGCCTGGAGTCATGTACTACACCAGGAAGAGGAAGAATGCTGGAGGCAGACCAACCCCTAAGGGATGAGACCCCTGAGTCCTGAAGGTGCTTTGGGATTCACTCCCATTAAGCGTCAGCAAGTCAACAAGGTTAGAAGTTTGGGTGTGTCCTCTAAACTCAGTGGATGACACAGTTTAATTCTTTGTAGATTTCTTGTTGGATGACACAGTTTAATTCCTTTCTTCATACGTTGTAATTCCCTTTGGTTTTCTCCAACCCTTTATCAAGGTCAGACACAGTCCTACAACTTGCTGCATTGCTGACAAGAGAGAAGTGAGACCTGCCCTGTGTGTGTCTTCAGTCGAGGTCTGTGCAGAGGTAGCAGCATCACTCCAAGGGTGGAGTCTGGGTTCCAGGCTGCAGTTTCCAGAAGAGGAGTTGAGCTGTTGCCAGATCCTGGTCTCATTTAAGTGTCTGTCTCCTTGGCAGATCTGAGTGAACACTCTATTCAGGATTACTAATCTGTTCTGGGACCTTTTTTTCGAAATGCCAAATCACAGAAGGGGAAGTGGCGAGGATGAACCTTCCCTAAACCCCATATTTCCGTAGCTCTAGAGGATATTGACTCACAGTGGGGCATTTATTTCAAATAAAAACCAGCTATACCAAAAAGACTTGAGAAAGTACCTCTTCCCACTCCTGTTTCCAAATTCCATTCAGGTTTGGAACTTAGTTAAGCAATTTTTATTTTGAAACGTGAAAAGGCGGAAGAATCCAGCCTCTTTCTGCTAACAGTAGACAAAGATAAGGTCTCTCCACAAAGGTACAAGATTATGTTACCCTTCTGGAATCCTGGTAGCCAATTCAAGTTGTTTTTGAAGCACAATGCTACCCATGAGGCCTAAACCAAAAGAACCAGACATTCCAGATTGACTCAAATAATTCCATTTTTTAAATGTAATGTTCTGGCACCTTTGTCATTTCCATATTTGTTCCAGTTTTCATCACACCCTGTGATATTGAATGGTGAGATCAAGGACAAAATGCTTCTTTGAGTAACTCAGTTGACTTCCTACCTTGGGGCTGGTCAGGTATAGGGTGCAGGCTGTCAGGAATTAAAGAAAACAAAGTTTCTGTTCAAAAACTTAATTCTCTTTCAACAAAGGTAAAGAGGGGAAAAATTGTTTTTTGGTTTATTGTGGGGAAGTGGAGATGCTCAAAAAACCAAGGAAAGGAAATTCTCAATGGAAACTATGGATCTTTGATGAACTTTTCTTTTCTGTATGATTAAGGAATTACTAAAAGCCAAAAGAAACTTTTTTTCCCCCCTCACTATAACTTACTCAAGTATTTACTAAGTTAAGTATTTAGCAGCGGGAAAAGAGACATTAGTAACTATGGAGCCATATGACTCTCAAATACATAGGAACTTGGTTTTGAAGGCAAGTCACAATGCTTATAGTAATCCCAAGATAGGAGGGTTAAATCCTTTTTATTCTCTTCAGAACTATTTGGAGACATTCACAACTTGGAGCTGGGATGTTTGTCCTATAGTCTGTGTAGTATAGCTGTGTTGTCTCTGACTCCACAAAACAAGAGTTTCCAACTGAACTGGAAAAGAGCCCTCCTGTACTGTGTCTAGTCTGTGTAGGCCAGACTTTATCAGTTTTTGGTACTTGGTGTGATAATTACCCTTGCCAAACACACTTGTCTGAATTATTCCATAAAACACACTTGATAAATGGGCTTATCAAGACCATTATGTCTTGAACAACTTAAATTGGTCCCAGATGACTTTCTTCTCAGTTAAAAAATAAATTTAAATAAAATGTAAATGTAAATATATTTCTGACTCAGAGTTCCATTTCAACCACTGAAGTATATTCTGGCACTAAGTGCTTACATCTATCTTTGATATTTATGTCTTCGGTGTTTGTTAGAAACAAACAAGCTCTCAGGTGTTTTTTATATTTATGTCTTTTTTGTATTTGTTGGAAATAAACAAGTTCTTGATTCTCTATCTGTAAAATAAAATAAGAACAGCTGCTTCATAAGGATCTTAGGACGATTAAATAAGATAACAGACATAAGGTACCAGGCCCAGGCACATAGTGGGTAACCCACTGATGTCATGGCTTAATTCCGTTAGCTCTGTGGTAGACGTCCACACACTTGAGGAGGTGATTTGAGTACATTAATTTTTATCTGTTTGAAAATAAACATATTCATCTTCTAATGTAATATAATGGATTTCAACAGCAATTCAGAGTGAATTTTTGTCTATTAAGTCTCTTCCTGATTTGCTCTTCGGCCCTTCTGCTTTTTTGGTCCTACTGCACACCACGCTTCTCATGAGCCAATTCATCACTCTCTGTCCTGCCCTTTGCACACTCTTGTGTCATGTTTCCCCTGTCTAGAACACTTCTTTCCCACTTCCCTTTACTATGATCTCATTCTGCCTTTAAGGCTCAGTTCAAAAATACTCTCTTCTACAAAGTCACTTACAATTTCCTTGGTCCAAAAATAATGCCATCCTCATAGGCATTCTCATGACATTGAATATTTTTTTGAATACAATTTTAAATTTGGAAAAGGTTTAGATTTACAGAAAAGTTGCAAAGATCGCATAGAGAATTCCTACATAATCTTAAGCAAGTTTCCCTTAATGTTCCTATCTTATATTACTATGGTATATTTGCCACAACTAAGAATCTAATATTGGTGTACACATCGAGTACTTTTAACTACATTGTAGTTGACTATAAACTGTGAAATCTTTGAAGCTAGACCTTGAGGCCCCTAATTTACTTGTTTCTGTAATATGGACAAAGTCTATGCTGACCATCAAGCACCAAGTAGACACCACAACAATGTTCATTGAATGAAGGAATAATTGCTCTAATTGCCTTCAACTACAATCTGGTTCATTTTAAGTAAACTTTTTGTTGAAGTAGAACATACACATACAAAAATGTAATTATAAGTGTAGAGCTTAATGAATTTTCACAAGGTGAGCACATTCAGGTAACTATCACCAAGATCTCCACATAGAAACTTTCCTGCATCCCAAAAGCCCCCAGTAACTCTCAGTAACTACTTCTCTCCATCTCTATTTCTTATGTTGCTTTTAGTTTTATTTCAGTGATGGGTCACAGTATTGTGGTTCATGCTTACATGTGACCCACTTTGATACTGTTATCGTATCCATGCAGAGTGGCTTGAATCCATCTTAGAGAAAATGTACTGCTTGATTAAAGGAAGTACAACATTGTAGATTTTCCAACAGCAAAACAATATCCATTGTCCTTGTAGTTTATATAATTTCTTTACTAAAACCCAGCTTATGGTTGGGTGTACCCAGTTTGAACTGAAGGACAATTCCAGTTCTGACAACATCAGTCAGGCCAGTGTAGGAAGTAGGACATAAACCATTTTCATTTCTGTTCCCTTAGAAACCCATGAAACAAAATAAAGTGTGTCAAATGGAAATATACAAAGCCACTGGGGAAATAAATGTTATTTTTAAGCTTCTAAGAGGCTATCGCAAATAATTGGGAGGAGAGTGGAAAGAATTCAAAAAGCAGGTGACCTTTTAACAGGCAGGGCCCAGCAGGATCAGCAAGTGCCTAGAGAATGTTGTGACTCTGAAAGCTCAGCCCAGGAGGGAGTGACTTCACTGGGCATGATGAGAAGAGAGCTAGTTCTTCCCAATTCTGTGTGAGCTGAATAGCCAGAAAGAAATTGTTCTCCAAAATGGGAGCAGGAAGACTCCCTGGGTGCTAAAAAAAGGAGCAGATTTGGAGATATGGGCCCTGGTGGGTTTGTTACTGGCAGCCAAGTCTGGAGTGTTGCCCTCAAAAGGCTGGGTCTCCTTTATTCTTAGAGCTAATCTTGCCCTGTTGAGATATGGTGAGGTAGGTGGGTTAGGAGGAGGATGGCAGCTGCAGTGTCAGTAGAAGAAGGAGACAGGGAGATGAACAAGCACAGTCATCTTCTGAATTCAGAGGGAAAAGAAAGCCACCATGGCCAGTCTCTCCCTTTTGAGGTTATATACTGCTAATTCCCAGATGGCTCAGGAATTGACAGCTTCTTTGCAAAATATGCACTAATTATACAGAATTGCCCATTTTTTCATGCAAATTTAAATTAAGACAGGATGTTGCCAGTTGATTGGTCAGTCTGGCTTTCCTCAGCTTTGACAAAACTGGCTTGGTTGGAGACAGCTCATGCCACACTTTCTCTCATAAAAGGAAAATTGCCCCAGACCAAGTAAAAAGGCAGAGGTCAAGAGCTGGCTGTTTTTGCTTATCCTGCTTATCCTTTGGGTTACAAGACAGTCACAAATGTGAGCATAGGAGGGCCCTATAGTGTTCTTACATGGAGCAAATGCATGCTGTTTCTGAACCAGACTAACCAAGTCTATGCGTAAGACTTTCCAGGCAATAGGCCCTGGGAGGCTGAATTTATTCTCAAAACACCAGTCTCTCTCCCACCATTTCTTTCTATCACCACAACTTTCAGCCAAGGTGATTTTCAGGAGATAAATAGACGCAGGCTCATGCCAGAGCTCACAGAGAAGTTTTGGACACCTTATAGCCTCTGTTTACCTGGGCACAGAAACTTCATACTACTCTTTGTGAAGTGGGAAAGGGACTTTGGAGAAGGGGCAGATCACAGCAAGGCAGAGGACGCTCTAAGTGGTGTAACTCTTTCTTCACTTTCTTTCTCCTGTAATTTCCTAGGCTTCCAGGGATAGGCAGAAGGACAGTAGAGCTTATGACTAACAGAATTAAAACAGCATGTTCTACATCAATGTTCCAAAAATCATCAGCCATTTTCTACTTACGTTTTTTTTCCCCCTTAGGACTGTCTTCTCCTCAGCCTGTCTTCCTCACTCTGCCTTCTTTCTGCCATAGCCTCCAATCCCACCGCAAAGATGCTCACCTCCCACTCGGGCCAGGGGCTTCCTTCCCAGACACAGGAGCCCACCCTGCAAACATCACCTCCTGTGAGGGTTCCCCACCATCAGCGATATAGAAAAGAGCAGAAGCTTTAAAGCTTTGGTCTCTCTTTTAGCACCCAATGGATCACATTCTTAGTTGGAGCTTGTATGCTCCTCCAGCTGTCCAACCCAGGAAAACGGGGAATGTGAAGGAAAGGTTCACTACTTCATATTAGTAAAAACGGGAAAGAGCTTAGACGCCCGTAACTGGAAGTAATATTTAAGTTCTCGATGATACCTCCACTAAAGGGATTATTTCTTTAAAGTTTGAAAAAAGAGCAAAAATACTGCTACAATACTAAGTAAAAAAAGGGAGCCTACAAAGTTATTTACGACTGGACAATGTTAAAGTCTGTTGTAATGAAAAGGGAAAAAAGACTGGAAGGAAATGTGTCACAATTACTAGAGTTCGAGTCTGGAAAGTGGGGTTTTGGGTGATTACTTTTTTGTTTATAATTTTCCACCTTTCAAAAGAGCATATGCTTTTATAATTACAAAAAAAAAAGAAAAAAGGAAAAAGGAATAAAACCTTGAGTTCTTGAATTTAACCAGTCAGTAAGAGCAGTAAACAACAGAGATCCAAGGGCTACACGGGGGATCTGATTGTCGCCATGTGGGCAGGGCGAGGTCCCTGGGACAAGTCAGGTCAGTCTCTTGGGACAGTCCCCGGGACCCATTCCCTGCGTGGGCCCGAGCCCTCAAAGACGAGCCTGTTTTATCTCTGAGCCGAGATGATGTCACTCTAAGAAAACCAGAAAAAGCTGATTAATCATGAAGTCAAGGCAAATCCCTGACAGTGGTCCGGTCAGGGTCAGACGCTAGGGTGTCCCAGACCAGACAGCAACGGCAGACGCTGCAGTAGGGCAAGATCAGGCCACAGCCGCCAGCCCGCTCCACGGCTCCGCCCCGCCCCGCCCCACCGTGCGTCTCGCTCCGCCCCGTCGCTTCCAATCGGTATCTCTGGCAGGCCGCGGACGTGGCGCATGCGCAGCAGCGTGCTGTACGGCCCGGTCACGCCCCCAACAGGCCCCGCTTCCGGTCTTGGGCAGTGGTTCTTCTCCCCGCAGGTTTTCTTCAGTACTGTGCAGGGGTCGCGCACCGACTAGCAGTGCTTTTAAGGGTGATTATCACCACGGTGGTGAGACAGACGTTTGGCCAAGACCTCTTTTAATACCCGAGCCAAATCGGGTAAATTAGGTCCTGAGTCGTCATTGGGAGCCGCTTGTAGGGAGAAGCCTTTCTTGAAATACAGGGTTTTAACAGCCGCCGGTTTTAATGAGATCTGTTATGGTCACATATTATTCATGATTTTATTTTTATTAAAATCGCTTTAAAGATTTCATCCTGTCGTTAGAATACTGTAGTTCTAAAGTTAATACTTCGAGGAGTAATTGGGAAGCTTTCTCAGCCTGCTGCTGAGGGTGGCGGCTCGGGATCCAGAGCTGGAGGCCGATTCCCCTCCAGCTCCCCCCCAGGAGATGAAGGACAGCAGGAAAAACAATGGGCGCCTGGCAGTGTTGCAGTCGGTCATTCCTGCACAAAGGCCTCACACTGGGCTGGAGAGATAATTTACATAAAAGCTGCCAGTGCCTTTGTAGGAAAAAAGACACTGATTTAAGGACGGGGATGGGTGAGGGGGTGGGGAGTGTCTGCGACATAGGTAGATAATTGGCTGTGAAATATGGTGGTCTATGAGTGGCTTTGCAAAATCATACAAAAATTCCCCATGAGGCCAGACAGTGTTTTTAGGCTGGTCAAGCAGGAGGAAGACTTAGAGCATATTAACCGGGAAGCCACTGGGCCCTGAGGGAAGCCTCCATCTTGCCTTTACAGCATTTTCTCTTGCCCCAGATTCTTACACTTACTTGGCCTCATCAGTCTTGAAGGGGCTGGCACTTCAGCCCCTTGCAGCTCAGCACTCAGGTGCCCCATCCTGTGTTTACTGTAGCTGATTAGGCAGATGTTAAACAGAGAACCACAGAGGCCCATGATCCAGTAGGTGGAGTGTAGGAAAGTACCTGGAACCCAGAGATGAGGAGAGATACAGCGGAGTTTAGATCCAGGTAGCAGAACTGGCACCTCTCAAAAAGACCCAGAAACACAGATGACCCTACTAATTTGTTTTAATCACATTAAGTCTTGTAATAATCTTTTCTTTTTTCCTTTAGCCTTTCCCTTACAAAACAAAGGTCTCACTAGGGTTGCTTTATGAAATTCAACAGTACAGAAAAGACTACAGCCTGTTAGATTGCCTTGGCAGGGAGAATGGCCTTTTATCTGCTTTTGATCACTGTTGGTGTCTTAGGTCTTTAAATCTTTTGAACTCACATCCATTGTTCCACACTAGCTGCTACTGATTCCACAAACCCTGTTCTCCCTTGATTATATTTCTTTGGCTCAAAATATAATGTCTTTTCTGTCTCTTGGGCTTGAGGGACTGAGTATCAAGAGAATTAGGCTCCTCAGCCCTAATCAGCAGCTTGATTCCCTATGTAATTCCTGGTAACCAGCGTCAAAAACTAACTGGGTTTAGGAGAAACAGCAGGTTTATGGGAGGAACAATAGGGAAGTTTGGTAGCTGTTCAAATCAGAGCTTTCTCAAACTGGGATTTATCATCAGAATTAGTAGTAACTTAAAAATAGAGAGTCTCAGGGTTTGAGACATCTGTGGTTTTCAAAGCTCCTGGGTGATTTCTAACATCAACAAAGGCAGGGCCACTGACTTATGGCTTAGGCTGCCTTGAATCAGAGGCAACACTCAGCCTAAGCAATACAGCATGCCTTGGGTTGGGTTGCTGATAAGAGCTTCCCAGGTTCTAGAAATACATTTGGCTCAATCTTCTACTAATAAAAGGTTAGCCAGGCTGGGCGTGGTGGCCTCATGCCTGTAATCCCAGCACTTGGGAGGCTGAGGCAGGTGGATTGTTTGAGCTCACAGGTTGAAGACCAGACTGAGACAGAGGAAGACCTCATCTTGGGCATTGTGGCGGGCGCCTGTAGTCCCAGCTACTTGGGAGGCTGAGGCAAAAGAATTGCTTAAGCCCAGGAGTTTGAGGTTGCTGTGAGCTGTGATGCCATGACACTATACCAAGGGTGACAGAGTGACTCTGTCTCAATAAATAAATAAATAGTCTAGCCTTGCTATTGAAGATGGCTTTAACACTTGGGACTCAAAGCAGAAGGGATTTGGAAAGAGGATAGAAGCATCTGACCTCCTGAGAGACCAGGAGAAAATGTCTCGGCAGGTACCTAAAGCACAGGGAAAAGGTTTTAGGCTTAGGTCAAAGAACAACCAGTAGAGAGAAAGAGGTGAATCCAAGGAGGCTGCATAACTCTGCTGAGCATCTACCCACTTGGTTCTCAGCTTGGCCAGTAGGGAAGAGCTGTAAGGTAAATCTCAGAGGAGTCCAGAGCCCAGTATTAGACAGGGTTCTAAACTACTCAAGCTTTGACAGAGGATGAATCAGTATTAATAATAATCATTACTAAAACTAAGGCAATTGTGGTTAGCATTTATTGAACACTATGCTAAACGCTTTACAAGTATTAGCTAGTTCAATCTTCACAATAACACCTTAAGGTAAAATTTATGTCCAGTTTCTAGATAAAGCCAAAGTCCAGAAAGTTTGGGTTCATCATCTAAGGATTCCCAGCTAATTGGTGACAACTTGAACTTAAGGCCATTTGACTCCAGAATGTGAGGTCTTTTGAGGTCAAACTTTCCATTTTACAGGCCTGTTTAGTCCCAGAAGGGAGTTGAATACAAGTTGAAAAGTTGAGGTGGTGGTGGTGAGAGCAGCTTAGGGAATGAATGACAGTAATATTAAAAAATGCAAAGAGCAATTCATTTTAAAACTCACATGTTACATATTTGGAATTGTTGTTTCAATTTGGTTGCTCATAGTCGGAGATCTTAGTAGGTTCATGACATCTTAATATCAACATAAAGATTAAGTAGGAATATAATAAACCAAGGCAGTGAACCTAGGGGATGATTAGGTTCTAAATAATTTCTTAATAAACAACTATTCATACTTTTCCCAGAATCATTTAAAAGGAAATCAGTATAATTTTAGTATAATGCTCATATTTTAGCAGTGTCCCTAAGGTGATCACCAACTTGGTTTGAGGAGATTGGCAATGACTTGGAAACCATGTCATCCTTGTAATATGGACTTAAGAGTCCAGTGAGGAAAGAGTAAAGGAAATGACAAAGTGCCCTTTGGAGGATGATGACAGAAATCCACGTATGAAAATAATCACACCTTGGGGATCTTGGAGGGTCTGCAAGCACTACCGATTACTCACCAGTTGTAAGATCTCCCAGCATTAATCCATCTTGGCAGCAGGAAGGACATTACCAAATCACTACACTGCCTGTTGGCTTCTTCTAAAATCCTGACTGGAAAAGCAAATGAGTGAATATTCACTCTGGAAGGTGGAATTGTTTCCTATATAGAGTCTACCTCATGGAAGTTCTTCAAATAAGTAAACCAGGATTTGAAATTTTATTTTTCTGTTGACCACATTCCAACAAATTCTAGGGCATCAGAGTCTTGTCTTGGAAGCATTTTCCTTAGGGTTAAACCAGACACATGTCAGGTCAGTGACCATCAAGGCCATTTTATAGCCCTATGATAATTTTAGATCACTCTGTAAATGCCAAACCTTACTCCTGTTATTGTTAAGAGGAAAAACTGCTTGGTTTTTGAAGGTGATTTAACATTTTTTGGTCAATTTACTTCACTTCCAGGACATAATGTTGTTGGAGAAAAAGAGTACTTGCAAAAAACAAAACAAAACAAAACAAAACACACACACACAGACATACACACACGCATTGGTGGGATAAGTTTCACTTACCACTAGTAAGGAAAACACAGAATAAGGCAAAGAGAGCTGGTGTTCTTATGTCAGAAGACTTTGCCACCACAGATTTTAAAATGGCTGCCACTTCTTCAGGTGGTTCTCCTGGGATTGTCAGGAGAGAAAAAGCTCTATAATTAACCAATAAGCCTGGGTAAGGTGGGGGGGTGGGGCCCTGTAGCATGCACAAGAGAGTTGAGTGTACCATTCTAGCACACTACTTACCCTTGTTGGCATACAAGAGATTTTCTTTGGATGGAGGCACTAAATACATTGCTCACATTATGCATATGGAGAGGGTTTACCCAGGAGCGTGTGGCAGGTCATGAACCACATCAGAATGTCATCCAGGAGAACAACAAATGTGATCCGTTAGCTAAGTGGGTTGTGAAGACCTCATTCATAAACCTGAGACTATCACCAGCCTATGAAAGAGAAGCGTCAGCTCACATTGCTTACAGAACTGGGATGAATATTTTTGTTCCTCCTTTGACTGGGTGACCCACAGTGCTTCAGGAGATTGGGTGTCAGAGGCAAAGAGGCTATGGAACTGGACAGTGATTACACTGAGGTCTCTTTAGTAGCTGTGAGGGTCTGCAGATGAGATGGAACAACATACAGTCCAAGTCACAAATGCTTGTAACTAAATCTAGAGGCCTGTGCCCCAAGTTTTTACAGAAAGACAATTGTTTGGGGCATTTGCTGTGACTTAGCAGAACAGTCGTGCAGAGTGGGCAGCAACGGCCACCTTCACTTGCTAAACACTCCCTTTAGTTCCAAGCAGCATTTTATCCCAGGGAGGACCAGATTCCTCAAAATTGGAGTCTGAGAATTGAGTTTAGAAAACAGATGCAGGATAGGAATTATTGGTAGGAAAGGGAGGAAGAGAATGAGGATTAAGGAAGGGAGGAGAGACCTCTAAGAAAATGGACTTGGTTTTAGCAAGAATACCATGAGTGATCTTTGGAAGAGCAGTGTAACAGCTTTGACAGGAGTCCAAGGAACATTTGGGCTGGCTAGCAAACATGGAAGACTGATAGTGGTGGGGGATAGAGGGGAGAGCTGTGCAGCTGAGCATTGCACAAGGTTGCTGTGTCTAAAAGGACATGATTCACATCACAAACAACAGGTTTTATATTTAACATGACAATTTTTCTTGCAAACATAATCATATTATCACAATTTTCCGACATAAAGAAATAAAATGTCTTGTGGAATAAGGGGATAAGAAAGAGATCAATAGAAATGAATCTTTCTGTTTTAACTTGTGTCAGAATACAAATACTTTATAGGATCCAAATATTACTAAGAGTTTTCTTTTGCAGTCCTATCTGGTCCTAACTCTCTCTCACTAGGGCATTTCTTGTGGTTGCTAGATGGGATTTGAAAGTGGCAGGAGAATGGGTAAATGGGAAGGAATTACTATTCAAGTCAAAACCACTTGGCTTGCATATAAAGTCCTTGATGTATTTCAAAAGCATCATTCAAAGCAAGTTAAAAGTAAATTTGAGGTGGGGCATGGTGCTCATGCCTGTAATCCCAGAACTCTGGGGGTCCAAGGTGGGTGGATTGCCTGAGCTCAGGAGTTCAAGACCAACCTGAGCAAGACTGGAGAGCAGGCATCCTCAAACTACAGCCCGCGGGCCACATGCAGCCTGCTTAGGACATTCATCCGGCCCGCCGGGTGTTTTTGCTGCCGCTGCCTGTCCTGCTTATTAGCAGCTGACTTGTCCCAGGGCTGCAGTCCGGTCCTCCAACAGTTTGAGGGACAGTGAACTGGCCCCCTGTTTAAAAAGTTTGAGGACCCCTTGTGGAGAGGAATGGAGAAATAGCTCTAAAAATAGCTGTCATCGTGACAGGCACCTGTAGTCCTAGTTACCTGGGAGCCTGAGGCAAGGGAATAACTTGAGCCCAAGAGTTGGAAGTTGCTGTGAGATATGACTAAATGGAACTCTATCAAGGGCGACAAAGTAAGACTCTGTCTCAAAAAATAAATAAATAAATAAAAAAAAGTAAATTTGATTTTCAATTGTGACATCATAGGTAATGAAGACCTCTATTAAAATTGCCATGATTTCTTATTTTCTTTCCTATATCTTTGAGGAAAAGAAATTTAGGAAAATGAGTTTAAGGCAAATGGAACCATAATACCAAAAACTGTCCAGTTTCTTTCATAGTTTGTGCTGCCAAAAAAGAGGCACCTAAGAGATTGTAGGTAGAGAACAAATACTCTAATCTTGATGCTATGATGGGGGGACATTGCACTGATTAGCTTTTGAATAACTAGTTTATATCTACTAACTTTAAGGTCTTTTTAAAAAATGATGGCTAGGGAGGGTATAGTCAAACACCTGGATAAATTACTCATTGTTGCAGTGAACACAACTGGCTTTTTTCTTTCTGATAAATATGTGACTCACTTAGCCTTGGAGCACCAGAAAGACTTAACCCAGGTCATTAATTACATGTCCTCATTACGTAAACATTGTGTTCAGGAAGGGGTGTAGTAGGCAGTTCTGGGAATTGAGGACAGATGAGCTGTCCTACTTGTCTTCTTGGCTTCTTGGATTGATTGCATAGGTGTGTTTGACTTTATGCAGTTTCTGTGAAAAATTCTGCGAATCAAAGAACATCATGAAATTTACCTAGCTAATCATTACATGAAGGAATACTTAAGGGAATGTGACTCTTAGGTAAGAAAAAATAGTCTGTTTTGCCCTTTTATATTTATATTCCTGTGTCCGTTAGATGTTTTATATTCTTTAGCTTTCTGCTTTAGTGCAGTGTCTGTCTAAATCTGATCTTCAGAAAACAAAGATCAGAATTAGTTTGGAGAGCTTATCAAAAAACAGACATAACAGATTCCTGGAGTCTCACCTAGATGAAGGGATTTATCATTTCTGAGGCCTGAGAAATTGATTTTGACAAGATTCCTGACCCTTCCACATCCTCCAGGGTGATTCTGAAGCACATTAATACACATTAGATGTCTCATATTCTGTGTTCTTCTTCTGGCTAGTGTGTGGGGAGCTAGATGGGAATGGGAGGGAAGGAGAGGGACGGGGGGGGGTGTGTGTGAGAGAATGAGAGAGAAAGAGAGATGGAGAGATAGCCTCTCAATTCAGTATCAAATCATGAATAAAGAGAGATTAGCCTCTATTGGGAGATTCTTTCTCTGCTGAAAGGAAAAAGGAGGTAATTGGAGAAAACCTGGGTGTGTTTATAAAGGGCACACAACTGGCTGTGTGGGCTGATAGGCCTGGGGCTGAACATATTTGAAAACTGCAAATTTGCAAAACCACAGATTTCTTGGATATTTAGAATGTTTTTTAATAAGATGGAGCACACCCTATCATATAACTATCATAGCTTAAATCCTAATAAATTGGAATTTGTGACCACAGTATTTCTAATGATAAACTTGATTCTTATCAAATAAGATTTGGAATTTAAAAAAAAATCTGTGAAATATCTAAACCAAGACGTTCTAAGGTTTCATAAATTATGTACTTAAACATACCATAAATTCTTGGATCCAGCCTTTTAATTTTTGCCTGATAACAGGCTTTTCTAATGCTATTCTGTCAGGTCCATAGGTACTGCGAAATTTCTCATAATCTCATTTTATCTAATTGACTTATACCCATCTATGTGTTAGCCTTTTAAGACTTTTCACTCAAATTGTGTCTACCTGATAATCTGGATCTAGCTGTCTCCATTGGACTTGAAGGGAAATCCATTTAGGTAGCTCTGAGGAAATTAAGGACCCTGAATATGTTTGTGGTGTTTGAGATCCAGGCTTGGGGGTGGCCCTGGACCAGACGCTGTGGGGAGAGGTCTCTTGGTTTACTACCACTGTGAGGCTGAAGGCAGCTGCTTTCCCAGGCCTTGAGGTTTCCAACCTTGGGGTAATGTACAGTTTCCCTCCCTTGTCTAGCCCATCATGACTTCCTGTTCTTTTTCTGTAATGCTTTTCAGATCCACTTCTTCCTGTTGCCTTCCCAGGCCTGGTTCTGGTCCAGGCTCTAATTACCTCACACACACCTGCACTCTTCTCATATCCTCTTTCCTGTCTACAACTTTTCCCTTCACTATTTTTTTTTCTTTTTTTCTCTTTACACAGGAATCCTCTTCCTTAAGCATCATTTCCATCACACTTATCTCCCAGCAGCTCCCAACTGCAGCAAATCCAAGCTCTGGGTCCTTGCCTCCAAAGCCCCCTCTCATTGCCCAGCCCATCTATCTCCTTTACAGCTGGACTCCACTCTAGCCAAGCCAGTGTCCTGACACCATGTCTATACAATGCTATAACATCTGGTTAATCCAGTCAACTCTGTCAAATCTTCAGTTAATCATCTGGATGTTTTGTCTACAAGGTGCCAAACATCTGGATTGACTGAAGAAATTCACTACATTGATGGAGGGCTTTTTTTTTTATTAACTGAATTGACCAGATGTTTTGGCATTATGTAGACACACTGCTGTCTCCTACATTTGTCTTAATAGCTTGTCTGCACAACCTTCTCTCCACCTGGAACATGACCTGTCTCCTCAATGCCATGTTTTTCCTTCCTTCCAGATTCTGGCACAGGTAGAAAGTCCAATGCAAGGATGTGGGTTTTCACTCTGAGTTAAATGGGGGAGCTGGTGAAGGGTTTTGAACAGAGAAGTATGGCAATGTGACTTATGTTTTAAAAGGTTTCACTGGCTCTGATTTTAATAGTAAATTATGGGGAGACAAGGCAAAAGCAGGGAGAGGAATTATGGTGCTGTTACAGTTGTCCATATGCAAGTCACCAGTCCCCTTCACTAGGGTGGTAGCAGTGGAGACTGGTAAAGAATGGTGAAACTCTGAATATATTTTGAAGGTAGAGCCCACAGAAGATAACAGAATGGATGTGTGAGATAAAGATAGGAATCAAGTTTTTTGGCTTGAGCAACCAGAAATATGGCATAGCCAATAATAGAGAAGGGAATACTGCAGATGAAGTGAGTTTGGTGCAGGCAGGGTTAGGAAGTATAGATGAGAATTCAGTTTTAGACATATCAGGTTTGATGGACAATAGGGAATTTCACCCTAAAATGGGACTACGCCTCATATTAACATCATGTATAACTTTTCTAAATTAATTAAGAAAGCCTTTGTTGAATTCTTTGGTTGCTTGGGAGGTAGTACCCATTCCTAATCTACTCAAGATTACAAATTAAAAAACAATCTGTGCATGCCCCACACAAAAGAGAAGGAAATACACACATTGTAGTTTTACTCTTAACTATTGAGAATGAATCATGGAGTATATATTATAAGGTAGTTGTTTATTTTCTATATATGGTACCCTTCATTTCAAATACTTTGTTATTAAAGTATTAAAATATCAAAACAAATCTCCAAGCAGAGTAAATTCAGAAAAAAGGAGAGTTACTTACAAGTTTCCTGCTTTCAGAATTATCCTACTTAAAAAGTGCCAGAACTTTAGTAATGACTATCATTTTTGGCATCATGAGAATGAGAAATAATTTTCTAAAAGACCAAGAACACCTTTTTTTTTTTTTTTTGACTGGTGCTGTGAAAAAGGTCCCCAGAAGATGTTTTTGCTGATCAAGTAACATGAATTAATACCATGATTTAATCTTAAAGGAATAATTCCCAGCAGATGTGGAAGAGAGAGACCAGACTCCCGTCTGCATTTCATAAGAAACCAGTCATCTTTTCTTTCCAGGTAAGATTTCTCACCCTCTAACCCAAAATACAGTTAAAAAAATTAAATGATGAATTTGTATACAGGGAATAATTCGAAATACTATAATCACATTGCTTTTCTCTCCCCTCCCCTGCCCTTCCTTTTTATTTCTGTAAGATTTGATTGCTTTTTTAATTGGACATATCACTAACCGGGGATATAAACAGTGGAAATATGTGAGGCAAGTGGTTTTGGAAAACTCCATCAACAGAGAATCTACAGACACAAACTTGTCAAAAAAACCAGAGGGAACAGATACTGCTAGAACTTAGGACTTGACCAAATTAAGTAATCACATCAATTAAAAATATGTGTTGAAGATTGTGATCCTGGTAAAAGGTTCAAATCTTTGTGTGAGTTTTTAGTGCCAATGCAAGAGTTACTGTATAACCTTTCAGCTAGAAATGAAACATGGGAAAAATAAACAGTGGTATACTGGAGCTCCCCTTGGTGGCCTGAAATCAGCCACTGTGAGCGGACCTACACCATAGAAATTAGCAAACGCTGTAGATTAAGGTATTTCTTTTCTTTCCCTGTTGTTAGGGAGCTGGTTTACCAGCATGCCAGTGAAAGCAACTTGCCACAGGCTAATTAATGAGACTCTTAGCACCTGAACAAAGATAGTGGCCTATGGCTTTGGTGGTGGTGGAAGAGCAAGGATTTTGGGGAGTCAATGAGTATTCTTTGTATAAACATAGCACTTCTAATACCAATCCTAGTAAATGTGGTGTTTTATTATTTCTATCAAAATTTGAATTTTATCAAGCCTTTATTAGAAAAGATTTCTCTGTAATATGGTTCTGGTTTCACTTCTCTTCATTAAAAGCTAAAAGAAAGGAGATAAAATATACTTCCTGCTTTCTAGTAAGCAGCAATGGTACCACCTGATAAACTGTTTACAGTTACTGGAACAGAGTCAAAACTGTAGAGAAAGCAGCAGCAGACCGACTCCTTTTTTGTGAATGACAGTGTAAAAGAATGTAACTCCTCTTAGCTTCTCTACACCCCTTACAGACAAATTGCTTAGACTGATACAACCCTCAATGGGACCTCACTTCACACCTCCGTTTTCTCTCTTATCACCACCAAGATTACACAGCGTGTTTTGGCAATACTCTGCCTTTATCTAACCTTTTCCATACAGGCCACACTGACACAACAGAGCAGGTTTATATACTTCACACGTCAGATCTTATCAAGAAATGAGGTAGTGACAGTTTGATAAGGACACCATAGCTTATTGAACTTGTTCTAAAAACAACAGCAGCAAACCACTCATCTCCTCACACTTTTTAATGCCCTTGTTCTATGGCATCCCCATTTTTAGTTGTGGCAGATGCATTACCGACTGTGTGGCCTCAGAGGGTGTAAGACTATGTATATATTTTGATATTACATCATTAAAAATTCTAGGGCGGTGCCTGTGGCTCAAAGGAGTAGGGCATCAACCCTATATGCCGGAGGTGGCAGGTTCAAACCCAGCCTTGGACAAAAACTGCAAAAAAAAAAAAAAAAAAAAATTCTAGAAGGATCTGAGTTTACTTCAATTACCTATTTTCTTTCCAGGTAGAATTTCCCACCTCCAACTCAAAATATAGTTAAAAAGAATTTAAAGGATGAATTTGTACATTGTTGCTTAGAGGGGAAAGGAGAGAGTTAGGGTATGTTTTGGCTTTTACCTCGCCAACAGCTGCAACCAAAGTGAAAAAATGCTTATTATAAAACGAGAAAAAAATTGCCAGGAGATGCTTTTTTCTTTGCTCTCTAGAATGTCCAGCATCATCACAGGCAAGGAACAAGAATCATAATAGATTCTCTGTCTTACAATAACCTCCCTAGGGTAGGACACATAAAAAGAAAATAAACTCAATTATAAAATTTGAATAAAACTTAAAAGGCTAATTTTCTAACATGTTTTCTTTTCTATTCTTTTTTTGTAAGCATGAGGCAAAGTTTATAGGGAAGAGAAAGATAGGTTTACAGAGTAAGAAAGCTTACAAAGCAGGATACATTCGCCATAGACAGCGAATGGCCTCCAGTGCCAGGGCAAGTAGGCAAAGAGGCCTCTAACATGTCTTCATTCTTCGGATTTTGTTTTTTTCCCTCAACTTATTTGGCCCAAACTCATTTCTGTGACATTTCCAACTGCTTTACTATGAGCACATTTAATACACGGTTTAACAGATAATTTATCTGTATGTTAAGCTTTTAACAAAATTATTATTGTTATTATTCAGTTAAAGTCATTTTGAATTTTGAAATTCTTCTAGTAAGAGTCCAATATCTGTGGAATTGCCGATTTTTCTGCTCCATGTGGTTAGACCAGGATGAGGAGACTTCAACCAAACTAACTGATCTGGCAGCACCTGTGGCTCAAAGGAGTAGGGCCAGCCCCATATGCCAAAGATGGTGGGTTCAAACCCAGCCCTGGCCAAAAACTGCAAAAAAAAAAAAAAAAAAAAATCGAACTAACTGATCTGTTTTTGTTTTTGTTTTTTTTTGAGACAGGGCCTTCTCTATCTTTTGTCTAGGTTAGAATGATATGGCATCATTATAGCTCACTGTAATCTCAAACCCCTGGGCTCAAGTTTCCTTCTGCCTCAGCCTCCTGAGTGGCTGGAACTACACGATGCCTGGCTAATTTTTTTTCACTTTTTGTAGTGATGGGGTCTCACTATGTTGTTCAGGCTTGTCTTGAATTCCTGGCCTCAAGTGATCCTCCCTCCTAGGATTATAGGTATGAGCCATCGCACCTGGCTCCAACTGGTATTTTAATTTTGTTATTCAGTCATCTTTTAAATTTACGAATATTATTCTCTGGCTTATGCCCTGAAGGTCTGTGGTTCCCTCTGTTCTGGAAAAATACTGCATTGGTAAGGTGGGCACATTCCAGGAGAAATGGCAGAAAAACCGTTAGGGTCCTTCCATACAAAGAGAGTCAGTGATAATACATACCAGAATACCGACAGACACTTTGAGAATTTGGAAAACAAAATTCTGTTTTGTGAATATCTGAAATAAAATCCATATTATAACTTTTGTGGTAAGGAGGAGATAAAGAACACTTCTAAACACTGGCTTACTTCTCGGTGGCTTTGGGTCTGATCACCCTGCATTTGAGTGGGTTAATTTTACAATATCTTGCTCCTCCTCTTTGAAGCTTTCTTCTTTCTGAAGCAAAATAGAAAGGGTTCTTGTTAGTACTGGGAGTTCTTCTGTCTTCTCACCTCAGGTTCTAGAATAATCATAAAGAAGAAAACATGAAATACTTCAGGCATACCAAAATGTACAGAGAGTGAGAATTGAGGACTCACCATCTAGATAAAGAAAAAAAAAGCATAGGGTGGCGCCTGTGGCTCAAAGGAGTAGGGTGCCGGCCCCATATGCCAGAAGTGGCAGGTTCAAACCCAGCCTGGACAAAAACTGCAAAAAAAAAGCATAACAAATGCAAGTTAAGCCCCTTGTGTATTCCTTCCTCCTCAGAGGTAACCCCATTTTCATACACATTTTTGTACTTTTGCTACATATGTATTCATCCATAAATAATACACAATAATGTATTGCATGTCTTAAATTTTTAGGTAGGTGGTTTCCTTTTTCACATTGTATACTAATACACATGGCTCTGGTTTGATTTTCACCTCTACTAAGTATTCCATGTGCATATCCAACAACTTATTCTTTGGTTGATGCTTCCATGTATACCTTGGTACTCCTCTGCTTGAGCAATGTAGGAGATTTCTTTAAGGTATAGCCTTAAGATAAGTAGTTTTGGATTATTGGCTATAGATATCTTTAACTTTGCTAGATTTCCACCAGCAGTGAGGCCCATTGATCTATTTAACAAGCCCTCAGAAGTCAGTAGTCTGGAAGGGGGAGTGGCAGTGGCAAGAATTTCCATTTTTACCATTCTCAAGTGCTGTGGCTGATGACATTTTGAGAACTAGTGCTCTAGAGAAAGTCTATTATATATTATTATTATTATTATTATTATTATTATTATTATTTTGAGACAGAGTCTCACTATGTCATCCTCAGTAGAGTGCTGTGGTATCATAGCTCACAGCAACCTCAAACTCTTGAGCTTAAGTGATTCTCTTGCATCAGCCTCCCAAGTAGCTGGGACTACAGGCGCCTACCACCAGTGCCTGGCTTTTTTTTGGTTGTAGTTGTCATTGTTGTTTGGCAGGCCTGGGCTGGGTTCAAACCCTCCAGCTC
>CAUYQV010123415.1:0-10454 GCA_963574575.1 Galagoides demidoff | reverse complement strand
TGGTCCCAGCTACTTGGGAGGCGGAGGCAGGAGACTCGCTTGAGTCCAGGAGTTGGAGGTTGCTATGAGCTGTGATGCCATGGCACTCTACCCAGGGGGCTAGCTTGAGGCTCTGTCTCAAAGAAAAATCTTTTTTTTTTTTTTTTTAAATTATTTTACTTTTTCAGAGACAACGTCTTGCCCAGGCTGAAGTGCAGTGGCTACTCATGGGCACAGTCACATTGCAGCCTCCAACTCCTGATCCTCTTACCTCAATATCCTGAGCAGCTAGGAATGCAGATATGCAGTAGCCCCAGGCTGGAGTACATCACCGCTTACTGCAACCTACAACTCTTGGGCTCGAGCCATCCTCCCACTACAGCCTCCTGAGTAACTGGGACTACAGACCCATCACAGTCAGCTAATTTCTTCTATTTTTAGCAGAGACAGCGTCTCACTTTTGCTCAAGCTGATCTTGAACTCCTAAGCTCAAGTGCTCCTTCTGCCTTGGCCTCCCAAAGTGCTAGGATTAGAGGTGTGAGCTACCATGTATAGCAAAAATTCTTTTTAATTTAGGGAAAAGGTACTGTTCCACATGAAGACATGAAGCATGACCTACCAGGCCATGTGCTGTGTCTTCCCTGGGAGTCCTGGGGGCCGTACCTGGATGTGGGCCATCTCACCCTGCAGCCTGACTCGGGCCTCCTGTGCTAGGGCAAGCTGCTGCTGGTACCACTGCCGGACATTCTGCAGGGATGAGATTTCTGCCTGTGAAGCCTTCAGCTTGCTGGTCAATGTCGCACGTTCCAGTTGCACCTGCTGCAGCTGGCTTTGCAAGGCTGTCATCTGTTGTCGAAGATCATGCACTATAAGTGAGAAAAGCCAGCTCATACTAATGGCCACAAGCAGGAGAGCCCACAGTTCTGCATAGACGCTTGTCACAAAAGGGTCTCTCTGCAGAGTGTAAGAAACACGATTGATTCTGGTTATTCTCAGTAGTTAACATTTTAGAAAGTCACCGTCACCATGTATCTGCAGATACAGAGCCACTGCTCCTGGGGAAACATGTCAGGTCCTCTGAGCCTCTGGTCACAAGATGTTCATCAACTGACCAGTATGTAACCTCTGTTTATGTATGCTTCTATTTAAAGACAACTTGTGAAGACATAATGTGGACTCACTCATGTTGAACTCACAGCCAAAAGGCCTGAACAAAGCTTCTCTGAGAAATGTATCTTTTCTATAAAACACAGCACAGCCTCCTTGCACTTAACAATACCAGCTGGTAGTTGGGGACATTTTAAATAGCAAAACCACCCCAAAAAAGCACAGAAATACAAAAATGGCACTGAGTAGACCAGGAAAAGAACACTTGTTCCCAGTCTGAGCTGAGGCAAGGCAAAGTGTAGCCTCATTCCACCGTAGGGAGGAATGAATATTTCACACAACTTGGGTTTCTACCTCTCCACACATAAGCGACTATTAAAGCTCTGTGAGTGGGCAGCGCCTCTGGCTCAGTGGGTAGGACACCAGCCCCATATACCAGGGTGGTGGGTTCAAACTCAGCCCCAGCCAAATTGCAAAAAAAAAATAGCTAGGCATTGTGGCAGGTGCCTATAGTCCCAGCTCCTTGGGAGACAAGAGAATCACCAGAAGTTGAAGGTTGCTGTGAGCTGTGACACTACAGCACTCTCCTGAGGGCGACAAAGTGAAACTCTGTCTCTTAAAAAAAGAATAAATAAAGCTCTATGAGTACTGATTGGGGGGTTCAAAGAAATTTAAGTAGGCAAATTCACAGTTGCAGAATCTGTGATACTGAAAATCAACTGTGTGTCCCTAAATTGTGGAGGACCCTGAGGCTCCTATGGTCTGATGTTCACCAGCCATCAACAAACAACAGAGATGTCAGTGTACCCATCTCTTGTCGGGTGTGAGCCAGGACTGAGTGGCCCTGCCTGAAGTCTGGCTGGTTCTGCTGCTCAGTGAACACTGGTCAGATGGAACCTTGCAATTCAGAGTTACAAACTTATTTTGGTGGTTCATACTTTCTAGATGTTATAGTTTCTCCTAGGGGACTGGGTTTCATAAAGTACTCAAAGACTGAAAAATAACAGCAATTTGAAAAAGGTCTCTTGTTTGTTTCCTGGTTGGGTCTCTTTTAGCATTAAGACACAGCCTCTATGACAATGGCTTTTTACCTACCTCTGTGCCATCAGATCTGAGACCAGGCTCACATTGTCTAGGCCCTCATGTCAGGCTAACACAGGCCCTCCTATTGCTCTGACCCCGCCCTGAGAAGAACCTCATCCAAGCAGTGCGTGCATGAGTCCCAATATACCCCTTAGGCTCTGATTTGCAGTCTTCCCACCACCCCTCACCCTCTTCTTCCTGCCCCCTGAGCACACCACCACATCTGAGCTTGGAGGCCAGAATTTTCTCAGTGTCCAGTGGGCTCAGAGCATCAATTCTGACACTGGCTCGGGGAGGCTGAGCACAGGAGTACCCAAGAGCACAAGGTTAGCACAAAGAAAGCCACAGACATACTGCTAAGCCACAGGGCCACCATAGCTCCCTACAACTCCATGACTCTTTCTCTTGACATTCCCAGGTCAGTCCTATTAAGAGAAAGTTAACTAGAATGCTGAACACAGCGAAGACAGCTCTGCCAACTAGCAAACCTAAGTGTTGTTTTTAAATATATTAAATAGAATCTACAATTCTATGGAATCAGTAAGTAGCTCTGCATCCCAAACAAGACTGGATTTTTAAGGCAGAATGAACAGAAACAATTAACTACTATTGTTAGGGTCTAAAGTCAATTTCTAAGCTCTAACTCATTTCCCCAGATACCCCTGCAAAAATGTGCAAAATTCCATGGGGTCAAACAAAATGTATATTTCCTCTAGAAAAGCAGACACCTTGTGTATAAATTATAAACTAATAAAACCCCACAGCCACATGGATGTGGTAACAGAACGCCCCCAGCTCCACCTGCAGGGCAGCCATGTGAGGACATGAGCAGAGTACAGATGGCTGGGCTCTCACCTGTGTTGTCCTTACTGAGGATGCTCTTTTGCATGTCTTCTACTTTTGCCACAAGCCTCTGGTACTGTTCCTCTGCCACCTTCAGGTCACTATTGGAGGATGCCAGGCTGGCATTTTTGGCTTCCAGCATATTCTGCAGGTCGGTCATAGCCTGCTCCAGATCCCAGCAGGACTGCTTCAAGGTGTCCACCTCCAGGCTGAGGGAGTCCTGCCGCTGCTGGCTGGTCTGGCTGTGCTCCACCTGCACCTGCAGCCTGGTGCTGAGGGCCGCCAGCTGTGCCTGGAGCTCTGCCTTTTCCTTAAGTGCCTGAAAAGACCCCAAACCACCACCCTAACTTTCAGGAAGAGAAGTCAATTCTGGCCAGTACATTCACTGAGAGAGAAAGATGTCTGACAGCAACTTCACACACGTTGCTATACCAGCTACACCCCAACAAGAAGGTGATTTTCTGGACAGGCCCCGGAGGCAGGAAAGGCAAGAAAGGCACCTGTAGTGCCTGCACTAGCTTTAGGGCCAGCTGTGCTCTGCAGGGCAGTGCCACACAGGGCTGTGAAGGCACCACCCTGCTGCCAGGATGTGGGAAAATACCTTTTTTCAAAAACCAAAAAAGTTCACATGGACTCATGCACACACAAACAAAGCAAAAATACCAGGCATGTTGAGAGACCCTAAGATAAAAGGCTATCAGATTAAGATTAGAGGGGGATAGTAATGGGCAAAAAATGACCCCTGGGACAAGCTGCTGCTACATGAAAGGGTCTGAGGGGCACTAGCCAGGGCCACTGGATGCAGGAACAGTCCTGAGTAACCACAACAGTGCCATCCACAGGATGAAGCGGGAAAAGAGAGGAAAGGCCACAGGAGCAGTGGAGATGCCACAAGATGTGAGTGAGGGATAACATGCTACTCACCAGCAGCACACCTGCATTCTAAGCATGCATGGGAACCCCAAATTCACACACCAAGACAAACAGCAAATCCAACAAACAGAAGAACAAATACTCAGTTAACATCAAGTTAACTGAACAAATTTAATGAGATTTTAGACTAAGTACAACTAGCACCTGCACAGATATGCCAGGGAGCACTGCACCCATGCAGTCCATACAGGCCTTGGTTTGGATGCACCAAAGCATACATCAGTGATTCAGGAGGATGAGAAGAGAAAAGTAAAGTAAGAGCAAGCTCTTAGATTGTCCAAGGGACTGAATATATAGAGGAAGTGGAAATGTATTTGCTAAGAGAGCTATATTCTAAAGTAAATAGAATTCTTACTAAAGTAAAAATTGTATATACCAAAATTAACCTTGATGTCTCTGAAATCACCTCTTTAGTAGACACAGTTCTATGTACCACATAGTGGTTGGTTTGTGTCCAAGGACCATGTTACACACAGAACCATCTTAAACATGAAATGTCTATCTAGCAAATCCAGCTCCTATCACCATGGGCATGCTCCCCTCCTGCCCTGCACACATTCTCTAAAAGAATATCCTCTCCTCAGTCACATCTCTGTGCCATCTGTGTATTCTCACTTTCTCTCATGCCAACAGCAGAAAGCTGAATTCCATTGGACTGATTTACATTAATCACTGACAAAAAGATAAAAATCTAGTTCTTCACTATCGATAAAAATACATTCAACCAAATGACAACGGAAAGCTGAAAATTAAGGGATGAAAAATTATTTTTCTGGCAAGTGCTAACCAGATACAGCAAAATTAATATTAGAAAAAGCAGAACTGATTGCAAAACATATTAAAGAGGTAAAGACGAAAAGTTTACTATGTCAGAAAAAGGTACAGTGCACTAAGAAAATTAACTATTCTGAACTGTAAAATATCTAACATCCAGGAAATATTCTGTGCAAATCTTGATGATGGAGCAGAAAGAGTAGAAAACTAACACACCTCCTTCAGAGGGTGACAGACCAAATAGACAAAAAAATATGAAAGACGTGGCTGATGTAGCTTACTTTTAATGACCTTTGTAAAACTTTGTACCCCAAAAAGAGGAATCACACATTCTTTTCAACTGCACGGCACAATAAAACATTAATCAAATATCCATTACCTGACTAGCCTCTAATGATAAAGCTTCCAGTTGTCCTTCAAGTCTCATTTTTTCTTTGAGAACCTGCAACATTTCATCCTGAGTCTCAGCAGCAGAGCCTTCCACAGAAACACTGGAGGACAAAGCACAGGACCAGGGACATGTGAGCAATGTTGACTGCATGACTATTCTCCATACTCTCCAGTTTCACACACCCTTGCTACTCTCTCCCATGTTTTTAAAAGTTAAGTAAAAAGATTTATGTAGAGGACAGACAGTGCCTGTGGCTCAGTGAGTACGGTGCCAGCCCCATATACCAAGGGTGGCAGGTTCAAACTGCAACAAAAAAATAGCCGGGCGTTGTGGTGGGTGCCTGTAGTCTCAGCTACTCGGGAGACTAAGGCAAGAGAATCGCCTAAGCCCAGGAGTTGGAGGTGGTTGTGAGTTGTGATGCCACAGCACTCTACCAAGGGTGATAAAGTGAGACTGTCTCTAAAAGAAAAGATTGATGTAGAAAGCTAAAGTATGTATATACACTACCAATAAATGCTCCTGCCAACAGTCAGGCATTTCCACACGCCTGGAACACCTTTTGGAAACGTTAGCCTATGTAAGTAACCAGGTAGTCTGAAAGACCCATCTATATAAATATTGAAGACAGGATGCTAATACTGTAGACCACTGCTTATTAGATCTAATTCTATTTCTTAAAAAGCAACACAATTGAGGCCAGGTGAGGTGGCTCATACCTGTAATCCTAGCACTCCAGGAGGCCAAGGTGAGTGGACTGCCTGAGCCCACAGGTTTGAGACCAGCCTGACCAAGAGCGAGACTTCATCTCTAAAAATAGCCCGGCACTGTGGCAGGCACCTGTAGTCCCAGCTACTTGAGAGACTAAGGAAAGAGAATCACTTGAACCCAAGAGTTTGAGGCTGCTGTGAGCTGTGATGCCACAGCATTCTACTGAGGGTGACAAAGTGAGACTCTGTCTCAAAAAAAAAAAAAGCAGGCTCAGCACCCATAGCTCAGTGAGGATGGCGCCAGCCACATACACCAAAGCTGGTGGGTTCAAGCCCAGCCTGGGCCTGCCAAACAGCAATGATAACTGCAACCAAAATACAGCCAGGTGTTGTGGCTCGGCTCAGCCTCAGCTGCTTGACAGGCTGAGACAGAATTGCTTGAGCCCAAGAGTTTGAGGTTTCTGTGAGCTGTGACACCACAGCACTCTACTGAGGGGAACATAATGAGACTCTGTCTCAAAAAAAAAAGGCAGCGCCTGTGGCTCAGTGGGTAGGGCGCCGGCCCCATCTACTGAGGGTAGCAGGTTCAAACTGGGCCCAGGCCAAACTGCAACAACAACAACAAAAAAATAGCTACGCATTGTGGTGGGCACCTGTAGTCCCAGCTACTTGGGAGGCTGAGGCAAGAGAATCACCTAAGCCCAGGAGTCAGAGCTGCGTGATGCCATGGCACTCTACCAAGGGCAACAGAGTAAGACTCTGTCTTTTAAAAAAAAAAAGCAACACAGTTGTGTATGAATGAAATATTAATGTCAAGACTACAGATAAAATCAGGAAAGCAAAACAGTGTATCAACTACTCTAGTGATGGAAGCCATGACTCACAGAAGCTGTGTCTGAGACCATACCACCCCACCAACCCCTGTATCTGACCCACCTGCTGCAGATGCTGTTTCTCCGACTCTGCACATCCCCATTGATTTCCCTATTTTGGTCTTGGTGCTCAGCTGCTGCAGCCTGGAGGACATCCTTAATTGAGGGGTATTGGCCCAAAGCATCCAAGGCAATCTCCTGGCCATTTACCACAAATGAAGTTTCCTGTGTGCCCATTGTGTTCACCAGAACACCGTATGTCCCACGGGTAGAGACACTGCTGTGTGATGAACTGTCACTCTCATTTCCATCAGCCTCGGACACACTGTCTCCAGTTAGTGACGCATTCTCCAGACGGTCATCAGTCTCAGGAGACAGGCTGATTTCTGACACAACTGACGCACTGCTTCTACTCTGCTTCAGGGAACCCATGGGAGAGTCGGTAGCTGAAACATTTCTACCAGAACTTCCAGCATCTGAGCCTTCAGTTCTGTAATCAGCCAGAGATCGAATTTTGCTTGATTTTGAACTTTTTTTCTCCTTAGGATGTGCCAAGAGCCCTAAGCTGCCCACCTTAGGCCCCCGAGGGACACTGGTGCGCAGAAAGGAATATTCTTTTGTCATAGCCACAGTACTGGCCCTTGGTAGGTGTTCTGGGTTTAGCATGAGTTCAGGATCAAGTGTGCTAAAAAGTCTTGTTTTTGCTGAAGGTTGACTGGACTGAGAAGGAAAAAAAAGCATAAAAATTATGTTTAAAACTGACAAGCAGAATTCTGCATTCAGAAAGGTTGTACCAATTTTTTTTTGTAGAGACAGAGTCTCAACTCTATCACCCTCGGTAGAGTGCTGTGGCGTAACACAGCTCACAGCAACTTCCAATTCCTGGGCTTAGGCAATTCTCTTGCCTCAGCCTCCTGAGTAGCTGGGACTACAGGTGCCCACCACAACACCCGGCTATTTTTTTGTTATAGTTTTGGCGAAGGCCAGGTTTGAACCCACCACCCTTGGTACATGGGTCCGGCACCCTACCCACTGAGCCATAGGCACCACTCAGGTTGTACCAATTAATACCCCCTCTACTGATAACCAGAAAGCATCCAGCTCCAGGCCCTTGCCACACAGGGTATGGCCCAGCCTCCCCCTTAGGCTTTATTGCTTCAGGGTCACACTATACTGACTAGTCAGACTATTCCTGAACCTAAATCACCCTCTTTAATGAATGTAACTGTGAAACACTTCAAAACACATATTGGAGCATCATATGTTGTCATCATACTCCACCAACAAGATATTTCCAGCTATTTTCCAGTTTATTCTTTCAGATAAACATTTAAATTTTTTTTCTTTAAGGCTGGGCATGGTGGCTCATGCCTGTAATCCTAGCACTTTGGGAGGCCAAGGTGGGTGGATTGCCTGAACTTAGGACTTTGAGACAAGCTGAGCAAAAGCGAGACCTCATCTCTACTAAAAATAAAAACTGGCTATTGTGGTGTGTGCCTATAGTCCCAGCTACTTGGGAGGCTGAGGCAAGGGGATGAATTGAGACCAAGAGTTTGAGCTTGCTGGGAGCTAGGATGCCACAGCACTCTAGCCAGGGCACAGAATGAAACTCTGTCTCAAAAATCAATTTTTTTTTTCTTTAGTTAGGTGTCGTGACAGGCACCTGTAGTCCTAGCTAGTTGGGAGGCTGAGGCAAGAGGATTCCTTGAGCCCAAGGGTTTGAGGTTGCTCTGAGCTATGAAGCCATGGCACTCTACTCAGAGCAACAGAGTGAGACTCTGTCTCAAAAATAAATAAGTAAATAACTAACTAACTTTTTTTCTTCTACTTAAGAAAAAGTCCTGTTGAATTAGAACTACCTTAAATTTATGGGCTGTTTCCCTTCAATTATTATATGCTCACATGTTTCTCAACAAAGAAGTGACGTCAGGTTCTTTATATAGATTCTCAGACCTTTTCATTGCCATTTAAATTTACTTCTTGGATATTTTATGATGTTATTTAAAATGCCATCTTTTCCCATTTTTATAACTGATCATGTTAGAATAATTATTAATTTTCCATACTTATTTTTTTTTGAGACAGAGCCTCAAGCTATCATCCTGGGTAGAGTGCTGTAGCATCACAGCTCACAACAACCTCCAACTCCTGGGCTCAAGCGAGTCTCCTGCCTCCCAAGTAGCTGGGACTACAGGAGCCTGCTATATAACACCTGGCTATTTTTTGTTTGCAACCGTCATTGTTTGGTGGGCTCGGGCTGGATTTGAACCTGCCAGCTCAGGTGTATGTGGCTGGTGTCTTAGCCACGTGAGCCACAGGCACTGAACCCATACTTTAATTTTTAACTGACAATTTTCTAAACTCTAATAATTTTTGTCAGTGGATCTAAAGTCTTCCAAGGTGTTACCAACACCTGCAAATCTTTCTCCTCCTTTCCAATGTTCACCTCACTTATTTTCTTTATGTTACCTAGTCAACTAGGTATCTCAACATGACTTGCTTTTAGAGAACCATTCAGTCCTACATTATTGTACAAAATCAACCCAATCCCATCAGGCAGGGGTGCAGGGAGGAGGATGAGAAACCTCACAAAATGACATTGGATGCATCCAAAACAACAAATGAGCCAGAACAGCTTGCTAAAAAAGAGCAATAAGGGACAAGGCCAGGCAAGACAGGGGACCTGGCTCAGGAAAGTGCTGGGTCAGAAAAGTGAAGGTGGGGCTCTGGAGGATGAGGCCAGGAGAATAAAGGAGAGGCTCAGGGAGGTCGAGGCCAGGTAAGTGAGGGCCAGGCAAATGACAGGTGGAGCCACAGGCCACCAATGAGGCCACAGTTCTCTCTTGCTCCTGATGCTGTGAATTTAGGATAACTAGATCCATTTAGACCTACTACAGGAGGCTGCCTGCTGAAACAGAATGAATGCAGTCCAGAAATCAGCCAAGGCCCAGTGGAATATGTAATTAGTTAAGAAGTATCATGATAAAGTAGTTTTACATCCACTAGGGAAAATTAGATCACAGAATAAGCAATTCAAGATGGTTCACCATCTATCCAAAGAGACCCAATTCCCACCTCTCTTTAAAATATTCCAGATGAAAGCGCATGGTACTGATAAAATATTCTAGATGATAGGGGCGGTGCCCGTGGCTCAGTGGGTAGGGCACTGGCCCCATATACCGAGGGTGGCAGGTTCAAACCCGCAAACCCCACCCCAGCTGAACTGCAACAAAAAATAGCCCGGCGTTGTGGCCAGAGCCTGTAGTCCCAGGTACTCAGGAGCTGAGGCAAGAGAATCACATAAGCCCAGGAATTGGAGGTTGCTGTGAGCTGTGACGCCAGGGCATTCTACTGAGGGCAATAAAGTGAGACTCTGTCTCTACAAAAATAAATAAATAAATAAAATAGTCCAAATGATAGATTAAATTTTTGTTCTTTCTTCTTTTTTTTAGAAATGAAATATGACAAACTCTGAAAGAACTGTAAAGATTAAAATTTTTGACTGTAAACATTTAAAACTGGGCAGCACCTGTCACTCAGTGGGTAGGGTGCCGGCCCCATATACTGAGGGTGGAGGGTTTGAACCTGGTCCCAGCCAAAATGCAACAAAAAATAGCCCGGCATTGTGGCAGGTGCCTGTAGTCCTGGTTACTCGGGAGGCTGAGGGAAGAGAATCACCTAAACCCAGGGGTTGGAGGTTGCTGTGAGCTATGATGCCACAGCACTCTACCAAGGGTGACAAAGTGAAACTCCGTCGCAAAAAAA
>CAUYQV010123414.1:0-21819 GCA_963574575.1 Galagoides demidoff | reverse complement strand
CTTTTTTTAAACTTTATTCAGGCTCAGTGGCTGTGGTTCAATCAGCTAAGGCGCCAGCCACGTACACCTGAGGTGGCGGGTTCAAATCCCCAGCCCGGGCCACCAAACAACAATGATGGCTGCAACCAAAAAATGGCCGGGTGTTGTGGCGGGCGCCTGTGGTCCCAGCTACTTGGGAAGCGGAGGCAGGGCACTCGCTTGAGCCCAGGAGTTGGAGGTTGCTATGAGCTGTGATGCCATGGCACTCTACCCAGGGGGATAGCTTGAGGCTCCGTCTCAAAAATAAATAAAGAAATAAAGAAATAAAGAAACAGAGTAAATATCTCTGTGTTGACAAGAAACATGATGGCCATGCTTTTTTTTACCTTACGATATTGGCCATTGATTCCATAGACTCTCAGTACACACTGGTTTTGAATATGACATATATTGCTTTTTGGTGTGCATTTTATTAAAATTATGCATATAACTGGATCTGCACAATTCAAATGCATGTTTTTTTAAGGTCAATTGTATACAGTAAATAGCAATGATTCTTATTCCATCGCCTCTCACTTCAACCATGGGCTGGGCAATGCTTTGGAGTTATGCCATCAAATTTCCTGATGGAGAAGTCTCTTAAGTAGAGACCTATTATTTAGGGAAATAAAATATATACCATAAGCATGCAAGGCTTGTATGCCTGTACTCTTTTTCAGCCTCTCTGTTCTTTGTCCAGTTCACTTCTCAGCTACATCCACATGTGAATAGAAAAGGAAATAAGATTTCAAATTCCATCTATCTTGTTCAAACATTTCAGATTACTGGTGTCCTTTTAGTTATCTTTATGTTTCCCCAGCACATAGAACAAATCATGTTCATTTCAGGCAGTCAGATACAGTTCGAGGCACTAAGTGTTTGATCCTCATCATGAACTGTATTAAAGGGCTGGGCAAAGAAGACACACAATACAGCAGACTTAATTCCTTCCCCATGTGCAGTGAGCTGATACATTGTAGATTCTTATTGTAAACTTCAAAACTCTATGACATTTTTTGAAATCTGTAAATTACCATTATAATGCTCATGGATGGATAGTGCATCTATAGTGCAATAGATGGATGTTTAATGTCCAAAAGTAAAGTAAATGTTCATCAAGTGAATACAGGTCCTTAAAAATAGGGTTCCTGTAAGAACTCGAATTAGATCTCCCATGAGTCCCTGCATCCCCACTACTAGGCAGCTGCCCAGAAGAAAAGATATTATTTTATCATAAGTAAATTTACAATAGATTGTTTATAACAGCTTTATTTGTAATTGCCAAGACGTGGAAACAACCTAAATGCTCATCAACTCAGGAATGGACTAACAGATTGTGGTCCATGAATACCATCAATTACTATTCAGCCATAAAAAAGATGGTGACTTCACATCTTTTGTAATATCCTGGATGAAGTTGAAATAGATTCTTCTTAATAAAGTATCACAAGAATAGAAAAGCAATTATCCGATGTACTAAAATACTAATACGAAGCCAGTAGACAATCTCATCCATGCTCACATAGGAGAAAAATTCATTTCAATTCAAGTTAGAGGGAGGGGTGACGCAGAAGAGGGAGAGGGGAGGGAGTTGAGGTGCTCTCACAGAATGGCTACAGGGTAGGGGTATTTGGCACACCTTTTGAGTGTGGGACATAACCACAAGAAGGATTCTACCTAACAAAATCAAATATTGTCACCTGGTTGTTTGTACCCTCCCATCAAACTGAAATAAATTTACTTTTCAATAAAAAAAAGTTCAAAACATTGAAAACAATTTTGAAAACATTTTTCAAAAACATATTGTATATTTTTGTAAAACTAATATAGGAGATACATTTTCTCAATTATGACATCAGAAAGCAAGAATATTTGACAAGTAAATAATTATGTGGTTTTTTTGATAATTATGTTAAAAAAAATAACATTTATCTTTCTTCAAAGATAATCTGCAAAATGTATGTATGCTGTAGATGACAACTTCTAGCCAATGCAAATTAAAAAATGAAATTTTAAAAGCTCTAATAAAATTGTATTTAATTATGAACTTATAAAGCAAATAGATTCAATTTTACTGCTCTCAAATGAGTCTCTCTCTGCTCAGTTAAGTCTTCATCATCCTTCAATTTAGAAGTAATAGATCATCAGCAATTCTACTTTAGCATTCTATTGCAACAAACCTCATTGTGCTTATTGCTGTTATATTAAAATTTATGCCAACAAAAGACATAGTCTGTTTTAAGAGAAAACTATAATAATTGAATTACTGGAAATATTCCATTAATAGGGTAGTAGAAAAAAACATGTTTTGAACATTTGGATCTCAATTTGTAAGTCAGAACTTCCCACCATCCTTTATTTCTATTTTAGTCTGTGTCTTTTTGAAAGTCTGAAATAAAAAATGCTAATGTATTTTTAAAGGTTAATAGTTGCCTAAGTGGTCCATAAAATAGAAACTTAAACATAGCAGCTTGCAAAATTTAATGAGAGGGCAAATACAAGTTCACCTTGTCTTTTTATCTTCCTTAGCTGTGTCGTCTAGAGACCTGTAAGTGTCTGAAGATGATTATATCAACTTCAAGATTAGGCGATGAAGGCTCAGAGCAGATTAAATGGTTCAACGTCTATGCACTTGGGGGTTCCCATGGCAGAGTGTGTAGGCTTCATTCAGAGGGCAAACATATATTCCCGGTGTCTATGCTATCATGAGAATAGCTATCAGACTCTGAATTCCATCCATCATTTTTATATCTGAATAAAGTCTGCCTCTAGCCTAATGAGTGCTACAGAAAATTGAAGTCAATGGAGCCACTTGTCTTCACAGATATCAGTCAAAGTACCAAATTACTTAAGAACTGAAGCTGCATAGTGAAACTAAGTGGCACATTTTTCTTTATATCCCACTATTGCATATATTTGAACTTATCAAAATAATTACATTAATAGTAACAACACATTGAGCTAAATGTTCTAACATAAGATTTCTCAAAATTATGCCTAACACACTGTATTTTTTATTTTATTTTCTAAAATAATAGTAAGTTAGTGGATTTTAATTGGGAGCAATTGTGTTCTCTATATGCAATTCAAGTAGGACTGCAAGTTTAAAATAGTTTAATAGAAATACAGGATATCTTATTATATTTGAATGTCAGATAAACATTTTTCTCTTTTAGTTTCACTCTGACTCATGCACTATATGGGTTATACTTGTAATAACTATACACACACATGTGTGTCACTTATCTAAAATTCAGTTTTAAGTGAGTATATTGAATTTATAATGAGTATATTGTATATAGTATATCATTCAATTTTAAATGAGTATATTGAATCCACTGCAGAATAGATTGGCTGCTGGAGGATTCGTTGGCCAACACTATGGCAACACTATGAAGTACAGGGGGAATTTGACAATGTCCTGAAACATTTTTGATTATCACTACTAGTGTGTGTGTGTGTGGGGGGGGCGCTACTGTCATCTTGGTGGTATAGGCCAGGGGTACTTGTAAACATTTCACCATGAACAAAACAGTCCGCCACTGCAAAGATGTATTGAGCCAAAATGCCGACAATGCTGAGTTTGAGAAATTGTGCCTTAGACTATAAGAAGAAATGGTTACATTGTCGTTCAGACTAATTCTTCCTAGATATTGGGTCTTAGGTTGTTCTGATCTAGAGTACGTTCTAGGTACTTCTAGAAAGGAAGCACTAGAGAATAGTTAATAGGTGAGTAATGGTACAGAGAAAAAAGAAATGATTGATGGGGATCTGAGATGCTCAGTGAGAGTTGGTGTGCTTGGAGGGATAACTAAAATAAAATTGTATCTGTGTTCAACAGCACTGCAGAGTGGATTGGCTGCTGGAGGGTTTGTTGGCCAACATTTTTTCCTTCTTTACAAAGTAAGCATAAAATGTTAATACTATTCAGATCACAAAATAAATAAATAAAATAACAGAATTTAAGGGCATATCAATTTTTTCTACTTAAAAGTTCTTCCTATAACACTGAAATAAATTTCCCTTGTCCCTTGAGGGAGTTGCTTGGTTTTGATTTTTCATATTGTACAATTATTTTTTGGAGAGACAGAGTCTCACTTTATCACCCTCGGTAGAGTGCCGTGGCATCATATCTCACAGTAACCTCCAACCCCTGGGCTTAGGCAATTCTCTTCCCTAGGCCTCCCAAGTAGCTGGGATTACAGGATTTTGTCCAAATTTTCTGTTGGTTCCTCCTCAATTGTTCTTTCTTCTTGTTCACCTCCTTGTCCTCCTTTTTTCCTTCTTGCTTCCTTCTTTGCTTCAAATTACCTTGTCTCAGAGCTTAGTTCAAAAGGAAGAGAAGGGTGAAACTTAAGCAGGGAGAAACAATAGGAAAAGAAACAGAAGAAAAGAGAAGGAAGGAGAAAAATAAAAGAAAAAAAGAAAGGGGAATGAAAGAGAAGAACTGAAGAGCAGGAGAGAACGAGAACAGGAAGAGAGAATGAGAGTAATGGAAGAAATGGTATTGATTGGCACAGTGTTCTGGCCACTCCTGTAATTCAAGGAGTTTCAAGGAGTGTCCTGTGAGAGTTCTTCAAAACAAGGAGCTCCTTACCAGCCCAAGAATAGCCAAACTCTTCCTTGTGACCAAAAGCACAGGAATCCTTGCTCTTGATGAAAGTAAAAATGAAAGGTAAATATAGAACCAACCAAATTAGCAAAAACAAAACACAGGGGTGGCGCCTGTTGCTTAAAGGAGTAAGGCACTGGCCTCATATGCTGGAGGTGGCAGGTTCAAACCCAGCCCTGGCCAAAAACCACACACACACACACACACACACACACACACACAAAAGCTTAAATAACCAAAGGCTGCAGAAACCTCAGCACTACAGAAGAGAAAAGAAAATAAAGAATAAAGTAATCAAACAAATAAATAAATAAAAATAAATACTAAAAAAATTCAAATATGGTGAAAGGGACCAACTTTAATAGGAATATGTATGTTACAATATGGTTCTGGGACACCGGGTGGCGCTGTGGCTTTAAGAAATGGAGAACATAGCCGGCAACCTCTAAGTCCCTTATTTCTAACTTAGTTTCCTTTGGTTATCACCTGATTGTTTCCATTATAATTACTTCTATAACTTTCATGTAAATGTCTATCATTTTTGGTGGTTGTTACAAGGATTAAAATATCCATCTTTCTCTTTTACAATCTTCCAGGGCTAATATTTTATCACTTCGTTAAAATCTAAGAGTATTATCATCGTATATTTCTCTTACCAACCCACCACTTATCCCATTATTTATAATGTGTGTGTGTGTGTGTGTGTGTATCACATCTAACGTTAGAAACCAGCAATATAATAATCGAAATTCTATTTTAAGCTGTCAGTTTTCCTATGTAAAAGTAGATATTTATCAACACATTTTCCTCTTTTTGGTGCTTTTTTTAAATTTTTGGTGCTAACAGTTACATGTTGTTGCCAAGTTGTTTTATGCCTAAAAGCAACTTACTCTAGTAATTCTTTAAGGACAGATTTTTCTTTTATTCAACTTTTTTCAGCTATTACCTATCTAAAAATGTCACTATTTAACCTTCATTTTTAGAAAATTTTTTTTGGATGTTAGAAATTAGGTTGAGGTAAGTTGGATGGTTGGATTTCAAAAGTGTAAGAATCCATTGTATTGTGACTTTCATTGAAGGCATCAACTATCATTGGTGGCATTTTTCCTCTTATATTTTCACTGGCTTCTTTGAAGGTTTTACCCTTTATCTTTAGTTTTAAGCAACTAGATAATGAAATGCCTTCTTCTATATGGAGTTTTCCTTGTATTTATCCTTCTTAGGGTTTTCCAAGCTTCTTGATTTTATAAATCCATGCTTTTCACGAAATTGGGAATATTTTCAGTCTTTACTCTCTTTGATGTTTTTTAGTTGATATTATTAGCTATCACATAATAATGAACAATAACAATTATTTAAATATTTATTTATTTCTTGTCTTTCTAAGATTGAAATTCTACTTTCCAAAAGTTACTTTATCTTTTCCAGTTCATCATTATTATTTTCTGCTATTTTAAAACTGTTGTAAAGTCCATTAAGTAAGTTTTAAATTTGCACTTTTATATTGTAAAATATACATTACTTTTACTTCCAGTAATGAACTGAATCTGCTTTTTTCAAGATTCCCCATTGATTACTTTTGCTATGTCCATCTTTTACTTTAAGCTGCGAAGATAATCCATTTAGGTATTTTCAATTTCTTATCTGCTAATTTTAATATCTTAGTCATCTGTAGGTATATATTTTGCTTTTCTCTTAAATATAAGAAATTTTTTTTATTTTAAATATTTTTTATTACATACCAAACACTGGGAATAAAAAACTTAAAGATTTTAGATGATATTTTCTTCTTAAGAGTATTTTTTACCCTATGTGGTAATTAAATTGAGAAATGCTCACTTTTAACTTTTGATTATGCAAATTTTTTTGTCTTAAAACCCCTCAAAAACTCACATGATTCTTCCCTCCTCCATTTCCCAAAGTGCTAGGATTACAGGCATGAGCCATCAAGTCTGATCCCTGATGGTGTCAATTTTTTGAAAGTCCGACATTTTTACCTAGATCATCTCCCTCTGATGGAAAAAAAACTACCGTCTCTGCTCAGGCAGGTTTTTCTGTCTCCCAGGTATTTTTTTCCGTCAGTTTCCACAGAGTTTTCGGCTCAGTTCACAGAGTCACTTAAGATTTCAAGATGAATTTATTTGCAGATACTGGGGTCCTGATTTCTGTGGTTTTCCCCTTGCATTATTCCTACCTCCTCAATTTCCAGCCAGTCAGATAACTCCAATGTCTATTCCCTGAGTTGTCAAAGCCAAAAGAATTAGACTGTACTATTTGAGTTCTAGCTACCAATTGCTTGCAGACTAGACAATGCCCTCAGGAAGAAAGCTATAAAGAGGTGACTATAACCCAGACTGGTTTCCTTTTTTATGAATGGCATCTTCTTCACTCTCAACCTGTTTTGTTTTGTTTTGTTTTGTTCACTTGTCACCATCAACAAACAAAATTTTTCCCATATTTCATAATATCTATTCATGGAAAAAATAGTGTGAGAAAATTACTTCTCCATCACAAGAACTGAATTGCAACAGGAATTAGTTTCTATTGTATATTTCAACAACAGTACCTCTTGAACTTGAATTTACTTCACTTCTTTATCCATTAGGTTACTTTATTTATTTTTTTCATATTTAAGTGTATAAATTTTGTATGTATCTGTGACATTGTCACCATAATCACAATAATAAACACAACTATCACCTCCAAACTTCTTTGTGCCCTGCAATTTTAATTATTTTGAGATTTATTTGTGTTGTAGAGCACACGTGTTTTTCAAAAATAATTATTTAGATATTCAGGGCAGTGAATTTATTTTTTAATTGCACAGTCTGCTAAATGAATTTCAGTTGCTGAATCAGATTTTAATAAATTTTTACTAAAGATAAGAATTTTTCTAATAACAAAAAACATGAATATTGCTTAGAATTAACATACATGGTAATACTACCTACTATGAATAATGCCCTTTAATAAATTGAAATTTTCACTATTTTCATATATCATTAATGTAACGACTAGCTAAAAATACTATTTTGCTGATTTTGAATATCAACCCCAGATTATTTTGTGTTTAATTACAATTCTTAATATAATTTATTTTCAGGAATATGAGTACAATACAACTTACAGATTCTAGAAACAAAATATCCAAAATCACGAGCAGTTGAATTATTCAGAGTTAAATCATATTAACAGCCCTTGGCTTAATATATAGTCTTTAATTGATAATATGAAGTATTTAACTTTTATTTCAGTTGAAGTCATGAGTAGGAAAAAATTAATTTGGTGAGTTTAACTCTTGTGCACGGTAATAGAAATGAAATAAGAAAAATGTCTGCTGAATCCTTTTACTGTTTGGAATCTTCCATGCTCAGCAGAAAACCGGGATGATAATATTCTGTGTTATGAAAGTACATAAACCTCAGAGACTTGAAATTTTTAGACAATCCAAAAGCAATTCAGCTTTAATGTAGTCAATCATCTATATCAAATAATTTGGTTGATAGCAATATATTTCACTTCATCTTTCTAAAATATAACTTTTTCCTATACTACATGATGTGTCCCATCATGCATCCAAAAATTCTCTTTCTACGTACATAAATGACAGGATCCAAAATGAAAGGCTATTAATCCTTTCCTACTTTCTTTTACCCTACCCAACTAGGAAGAAAATAAATCTGGCAGCTATTGTCTTAGCCCATTCCAGGCCAAAACCCAAGAAAAGTCCCCTGGAGAGTACGGGATAGTGAGAACCAGAAATAATTTGCCACTTTAAGACCTAAGTCATATAAGGTCCTAGTATGAACTTAGGCCTAAGACTTTGCATGTGCTTAGAAATGAGCTGATTTTCCAAACCTCCCACTGAGAAAGAGCAAGGCCTATCTGGATAACGTTTATAAAGCATCAGTTTCTATTCTGTTCATATTCTAAGATGGAAGTTCCACAGAGTGTACCAAAGGGATTTGCTTATAGCTTAATTTCTACCCTTGTTCTTACTGGCTCATAAAATGCCCAAAGGTGCAAGGCCCTGTGTCCTTTTTCCTGTGTTACTGCCAACACTAGATTCAATATGTTGATACTTACAAATCTCCTCCCATTAGTCTACATCCCCTGGAGTCTGCTTAGACCACTCGGATGATAATTCTAGTTCTCTAAGAATCTAAACCTTCCATCTTTTACGATTGATCTTCTCTGGTAATAAGCCATGTACTCCAGTCACCTGTGCAGTCCCGAGGCTGTACCAACCTCTCCTTGCTTCCTTTCAGCAGCCTGTGGGTTCAGGGATTTTTTGTACACATATGACAATCTATGAGGGTAGTATAGTAGGACATTCAATTTAAAGGTGAGAATACTGAGATTATAAAGGTTAGATAGCGTGTCTGAGTACGCCCAGTTATGCAATGGTTGTTAAAATTTGCACCAAATCTATCTCATGTCAAAATGTTTTTCTTCTTACAATACAATTTCCTTTAAATCATGTACTTCATGACTGAAATGAAATCTCATCCCATATTAGCCAAAAACCTGAGATGAGGAAGTGAGGTTTCCTAGACAGAGAGAGAAGCAGATGGTTAAGATTAGATTAGCAAACATAGTTTAGGAAGTCAAAGAAAATCAAACTGAATGTGTCAAGGTTGAGAAAAGTATACATTTTGTAATTACACAGATCTAATTTTAAGTCCTAACACATAGTAGTGTGTACGACTTTGGGTAAGTTGCTCAGCTTCACACAAAGGTTTTTGCATTTTGATGCTTGCTGATATAGTGACAATGTTGTCTATTTCACAGAATTTTTGTGAACTAAAAATACAAGTTTGAATCAAGTAAAAGATGTAGGGAAGTGTCTTAATAATAATATTTTGTGGGATTTTGGTTATTTTTGTCCTAGCAAGAGACATTAAGACAGAGTGCAATAAAGTCCAAAAGGTCTGTCCATTCAAAGGAGTAGTAGAGACCTAGTTTAGAGAGAGATTAAATATCCTTACATGCCCAGCAGAAGAACTAATATAAAATTGTCATAAGTTCTTATTGGTTTTGAGAAAATGGAAAAATAAGTGAAAGTTTATATATAGGATATAGTGCTAGTAAGTAATAAAACTATAATAGCAGTAATAGAATTTGTCTTGGAAATATTCTTTCTCTCATTATAATTAAGATATGGCGGTAGCCATGGAAAGATTGCCAAATTGGTGCTCCTGCTTTGTAGAGATACCATTATCAGGAGCCAAACAACATACACCAGAAATGGTCACCTTCCTTAGGCAATTTTGAGTTGAAGCCTGACTGCTTTATTAGTCTCCAGGGTGAAAAATTTAGGAAGCCCAGGACATTCTAATGATCGTGTTTCCAACCATGTGGAGGACGCTAATATGAGAAAACTAATCCACCATAAAGAAAGACGTGGAATGGATTCTACACATCAGTTCGTAATTCCTATTCTTTCTTGACTTATAAACAGTTATGAACAGGTGAGTATTACCCTCCCCTCCCTGAAACTTGGCCTTTAGGACATCACATGTTATTGTTTCAATTGCCTTGAGCTCAGATGATCAATTCTGGTTCTGACAGCTGGTTCTGCCTCATCTCTGCAAAGTCTAACCATTGACCCTTTAAGGTTTACTTCTAACACTTCATAATTTCTCAGTGTGTCTTCACTCCACTGGAAATGTCATCTAGACACTTTAAATACACTCTATGTTGATGACTTCCAGATGTAAGTGTTGCAGCCCGACCATTTCTCTGAACTCTACACTTGTGAATCTAATGGTTTCTCATCATAACCATTTGAATATTTTATAGAAATATCTAACTTAATACGCACAGAATGGAATTGCTGATCCCTCCTACATCTCAAATTAGTTCCTATGTACTTTTCTCACTCAGAGTAAATGGCAAATCTACTCTTTAGGTTCCTCAAGTCAAAACCCTAGTCAAGAACCATAATTCTTTTCTTCATCTTGTTCCAAATACATCCCCATTTCAAATCCCATCAGCTCTATGATCAACATATATCCAGGCTACAAATGATCCACACCTATGTTAGTTTCTTGCCCAACTCGCAATCATCTCTCTGGGATCATTTAAGTAATTTCTGATGTGGCCTCTGTAATTTCCTAATTTTAGACTAGAGCCAATAATTTGGTTAGTGTGATCCTATTAAAACATAAAGCAGGTAATGTTATTCTAAAACACTCCCTCTAAAACTGTATATCTCAATTAGAGGGGAAACAAAAAGCCTGTCTAATTACATGCTGCCTCAGCCATGTAGGGCTTGATTTTCTCTCATCTGAGTACAAAGCTAAGATGAAGACATCCTCTTATCTTCCAAAGAAGGATTTCAGGCTAAAGAAGTGGCAAGCACAAAGTCCTTGAGATAAAAGCATGCTTTGCAGCATTCTTAATCAATAATACCAGCATGGAATTTATCCCCATGTGGGTCTGCTGTTCAAATAGTGTCTCTGCAATTTACTGATTCTGTATTCTTCAACAAAACTATAAATGAAGCAAGTGACCCGAAAATGCCAGTGGTAAGCTCGTTCTGAATTATCTCATTAATAAATACTTTTGAGTAACTAGTATAAGTCCATTTTGATCAAACATTTTAAATACTAGGAATATAACACTGAAGAAAAGTTTAAAACATTCTTGTCATCATGGAGTCCACATTTTAGTGATGGAGAGACAGATATTAAACTAAGGAAGTGAGTTATGGCAAGTTAGGGAGAGTTGAATGGTATAGATGGTACTTGTCATGGTGGTTACAATGCAGGATTTGAACCCAGGGTTACATACATCTAAATTTCATGATTTTCATACCATTGCAATGTTGCTTTTTGGCTTGACGTATCTGATATATTAAAATATGTCCAGAACATAAAAAGGAATGATTGGTCAGATAATTGTTCATTAAATAAAGTTGCATTCTTCCATAAGTACTGGAAGGATTAAGGGTGGAACAAGAGAAGAATTGGAGGGACAATTTTTCTAATGAGCAGACATAAGCCTCTCCCAGGCAGTTCCTATAAAGAAGCAAAGGAAATCTGACCATGCTTTGCATGATAAAATGAGATTATTCCCTGCAGAGACAGCTGTGACTTTTGCTTCCTTGGTTTGGGTTCCAAGTTGTCTTTATCAACATTTAAATGCACGTGTCTCATGCTGGTAAGTAGTTTTTAGTTTATAAAAGTAAAAGTTTACATTTTATTTTCAAGAACATATTGATTAAGAGCACTATATTGAATACAAAATGCTACCATCTTACTTAAATGTTTCTAATGTCACATGTAAAATTCAATTAATGTGTTAGTTGACCATTAATTAGTATGTGTTTATAGTTAGATTATGGTGGCTATAGTATATGAAATGATTTGTATACGATGGCTTTATTGTCCCACTTTCTTAGTGTGTATAGAATAATTCATTGTCTAATTGTGTCATCAACACATCTGCTGCTTTGTTTGTAACTGAAGATTTAGGCACCTCCCAGGGTCAGCTCACCTACCCAATTCTATTACAATTCCAAATTAGCTGCAAGGATGTTTTAAACACAAATATAATTTCATGGAACCCACTACAAAAGATTCTGATTAAATTGATCTGGGTCACACTTAAATAGTGGAATTTCTAAGCATTCTCTAGATATTTCTAGTACACAGGCAGAATGGAGAATCACTATGGCAAATGAGTGAATGATCCACTTAATATACTACACTGGCCTTTCAGTTCTTTGGCCTTCCTCCAATGTACATTTACTCATTAAGAGCTCATAGGTCAACTCCACAACCTTGACCATGATTTTATAATGTTAACTTCTTATTGCTATTACACTTTATTCAGACAAGCTCAATGGGAGATTCTCACTAAGAGAGAGAATCTGGATGCAAACTTGTGTTCCTGAGTACATTCTTTACCCTTTAATTTATACAAAGCATTAAGCAAAATTACAGCTTCCTAACACTCTCCTCTGCTATCTTTACTAAACAGAACCACCATATGTAACATGCATTTTCTTTTTTTTTTTTTATTAAATGATAGCTATGTACATTAATGCAATAGTGTGGTGTGTGGTGTTTTCATGTACAATTTGAAATACTTTCATCAAACTGGTTAACATAGCCTTTATGTCATTTTCTTAGTTATTGTGTTAAGGCATTTATATTCTACTCTTAGAAAGATTAACTTGTACCCTTGTAAGATAAAACGTAGAAGGGATCCCTCTAATCTTCTGTCTTAGGATAGTTGGTCTTCATCATTTTCTTATTTCATAATTGATACTGCTGCATGATTGATGTCTTTATTGATGCTATCAATTATTTTATGTAGAGCAGTTAATACACAATATTTTTTCTTGGTGGCATCCACAGTGTACTTTATACACAGTCAGGATTTTTAAACTTACATTCTCATGATGAAAGTAGCTAACTTAAAGTAGTATCTTAATGGTCATTGATACACACATTAATTATGTTGTTTAAAACAAATTATTTCAATCTTTCTTACCACTGTGCTTTTCAGGTTTGAAACTTACTCCATTGTGTAACATACACATACATGAATCAAATTCTGCCCGGTTTTCTCCTTACAAAATTGGTTCACTGGGGCATCTTACCTTTATATTATCATTTTTATCTATATATTTAGAAAATTTACTCAAACTGAACAAATATACTAAATCTAAGTGTGCTGGGTAAAACCACATTGGTCCAAAGATGACATAAATCACTTTTGAGAAACAAAACACAGAGTCAGTTGCTTAGAACATCGAAAATTTAAGTTAATCTTGTTAAATTAAAAACAAATATTCTATTGTCAGGAGAAACAATCAATAAATCACAATAAGAGGAAGGCTAAATTTAAATTATGTGATCTAATTTGTAGATTCTACACTTTGTGATTCTTTGGGTTTTTTGATACTGTGACAACATCTGACTCTTACAGCTGTTCCTTTGGAGAAGAGACTCCTTTCTTCTTAGGGCTAGATTGTGCGAAGTCCCTGTTCTTTCTCTACCTGAAGGAATGAAATCCAGCCCCAATACAGGAGAAATACCTAGGTAAGTTCCTCAAGAAAGAAAGTATTATCGTTTTCTTGCCAGGTAAACAATGCATGAATTCAATTATTCTATTTTAACATTGGTCAATGTCTCATTTAATAAATGTCCTATTAATATCCCTTACCCAGTGCCATCTCTACACAGAAGGACAACTTTAGAAGTTTATGTAAAGAGGTGGAAAAAGAGAAGTCATAATCAGAAGCCACAAAATTATTGGCTTATAACACAAAATTGATGACATGTATGTTACATATACATCCCATATAAGATACACGTATCTTCAAAAGTTTTTTTTTTGCACTTATTAATATAAATAAAAAAGAAACCACAGTGCATCACATGGAAATTCTACTTTAAGTTTTTTGAGGAAACATCATGCTGTTTCCAGCTGCTGTACTAATTTACATTCCCAGGAACAGGCTCCCAGCTTTCTTCTTTCTCTGCATCTTTGCCAGAATCAGTTCGTTTTTTCTCTTTAATAACACCATTCTAACTAAGATGGGGTTATATTTCATTGTGGCTTTGATGGCATTTCCCTGATGATTAGTGATATTGAGCATTTTCATATACAACATACATTGACCATTTGCATATCTGCTTTTGAGAAATGTCTTTGCAGATCTTTTACTCATTTTTAAATTGGATTTTTTGAGGGTATTTTGCTATTGAGTTGTGTGGGTTCTTTATATATTCTTTAAAAAAAAAAAAAGACAGAGTCTTATCTGTTGCCCTTGGTAGAGTGCTGTGGCATCACAGCTCACAGGAACCTCCAACTCCTGGGCTTAGGGTGATTCTCCTGCATGAGCCTCCCAAGTAGCTGAGACTACAGGCACCTGCCACACCGCCCAGCTATTTTTTGTTGCAGTTTGGCCAGGGCCAGGTTCAGACCCGCCACCCTCATTATATGGGACCAGTATCCTACTCACTGAACCATAGACGCCACCCTAATATATATTCTTATTAATCTTTTGTTTGATGTATAGTTTGAAAATATTTTTCCCCAATTCTGTAGGTTGTGTCTTCACTTTGCTGTTTCCATTGCAGTGCAGATGCTGGGTATATATCCAGAAGAAAGGAAATCAATACATAAGAGAGACACACCTTCACTCCTGTGTTCATTGCGTTGTGAATAGTGGCCAAGCCTCGGTGTCAAGCCAAGTTACATGGATGAATGAATGGATAAAGAAACATAGCCTACATACACAATGCAATGTTCTTCAGACATAAATAAGTGAAATCTTGTCATTTGCAGCCATGTGGATAAAACTGGAGCACATTGTGTTATATGAAATAAGCCAGGGGAGATGAGAAAATTTGGCAGGTCTCACTCATACATGAAGCCAAAAGTATTGATCTCATGAAGGTAATGAGCAGAGTGCCAGTTATCAGAGGCTGGTAAGGTAGTGGCGTGAGAGGATTAAATAAGGATTTTTTAATGGGTACAAAAAACACAGAAGGAAGAAGTTCCAGGGTTTGATAGCACGAGGAAAACTATAATTAACAAAAACTTATAGTTTATTTCAAAATCACTAAAGAAGAACATCTGGAAATAAATAATAAATGTCTGAGGTGCTGCATATCCCAATTGCCCTGATTTGATAGTTATATCTTGTATGCATGTATCAAAGTATCACATTTACCTCCTAAATATGCATAATTATCATGTATTAATAAAAACCATGTAATGTTTTTAATACCAGTAAATTTTAGTAGTCCACTGATTGATAATAACAACAGTAATATACTAGTGGTAATAATAGTAATAGCAGTGATGAGTAGCATTATATTAATGCTATAATTGACAAAAATTTCAAACTCAAATGCTTAAATTTAATGTAATCTAAAATACGTTGTTTTACTTCTTCCAGTAAGATTAAGAAATATATTGATTGTTTAGAAAGATACATCAAAGCATAGGTATAAAGTGTATACTTTAACCTGTGAAGAATTCTAAGGGACTCACTCTGACCATCCTCGCGAATTTTTATTCTTCCTGGAGTGCAGAGTTTCAGGGCAAAGGGATATTTCCACCTGAATCCCATGCCTCTGTCTTCCAGAACATGTCCTGGGTATCTAAGATCCCCCAATTCCTTGACCACATGGCTTTAAATTGGCAGCCAGGGCCTGCCCTCTTCCAATGCTCTACTAATTAAGCAAGAGGTCGGGCAAGGAGTAGCTACTTGTATAAGTATTAATAGTTGAACTAAAAAAAATGGTAGCAAGCCCATACAGAGATGTAGAGACATACACAGTTACAGTCAAGATAAATGAGGCACTAGAGGAAGCAGGGGAAGACTCTGGTCCAGCAAATGCTAGCTCCTATTTGCTGTCACATTCTGTTGAGAAAAACTCAGGCATTTGAAATTCTGCATCTTAACCAGGCCTGGTGCACAGAGGGGGGTGGGGGTAAAACACATAACAAACTCACAAGCAAGACATGTAGATCATCAGATGGTGATAAATAATACACCTTTAAAAAGCAGGGAAGAGAGGTATGAAGTACTGTGGTGAGTTAGGCTGAAATTGGAAGTACTAGGGTCAGGGAAGGATTCCTCAAGATAGAAACATTTGAGCAAACATTTGCAAGAGCATTAAACAAAGGACAAAGAATAAAAGAGAGGGGGTGTGGATTAGAAAGACCTTGATTAATTCAGAGGTTTAGCATTGTAAAGGAAATCAAATAATTGAGGTGTTTCCAACAGAAGATGTGGAGTTAGGAGAAAATATCTTCAATGTGGAAAAAATGTAAGCCTGTCTGATGCTGGTTTAAATTGCAAGTAAGAGGCCAGGTGCAGTGGCTCATGGGTGTAAACTTGTCACTCAGGGAGGCCGAGGCAGGTGGATTGCCTGAAATCAGGGGTGTGAGAACAATCAGCGCAGGAGTGAGACCCTGGCTCTACTAAAAAAATAGAAAAACTAGCCAGGAATAGTGTCCAGCACCTGTGGTCCCAGCTACTCTGTAGGCTGAGGTAAGAGGATCACTTGAGTCTAAGAGTTTGAAGTTGCTGTGAGCAATGACACCACAGCACTCTACCTAGGATGGCAGAGTGAGATTCTGTCTCAAATACTATAGAATAGAATAGAATAGAAAAATTTCAAGCAGATGATGAGATTCCCTGAATACCTGAGAGATGTGCACAAAGGGAGCTGCTGGTGTTATGTCACTACACAGGCAGTTTGACATCGGTGTCAGAAATGCAAGAGAGTGTGTGGGTATTGTTGCAGATAGGCAGATGTGATGGTGGGTGCTTCCTAAAGTCTTTTTTAAATTGCTTCTATTATAATTCTGAAACCCAGTCTAGGTAATCAGCTGAAATTAACAGGAGAGGAGGCACTGGAGGACAGGGAAATGAAACTATGAAATAATCATTAGGGGAATAAGAGGGTGAATGAACCAATGTCTACCTGAAGTCAGTGACCTTAATTTAAATAAAGTACAGTCAGATTTTTGTCTAATTTTTTTTCCTGGCTACATTTGTCTGTGATGGTGCTCAGAGTTGGGAGAAACTGTTTTGTTTTGTTTTTCTAAGGGTGAAATTTTACCGGAGAAGTTATCGTAATGGAGACAATACTAACGGGCTTGAGAGTGCAGTAATTGAAACCAGCAAAGGAGGGGAGGGGAAAAATTGAGGGCTACGACATAATGAAAGGATAAATTACATGCCCTGTCAGGTCAACCAATTGTTGGAGTCAGACAATAAGAAGCTCCCTAGAAAGACTGGGGGGAGGGTAATTGGTGGGAACACACCTATGATGCTGTTGTACCCCAGCAACCTGAAAGTATTGACTTGGTCCCCACTTAAGTGCAATCAATCAGAAATTTATTGAATCTGCCCAGGGGACTGTCTTGAGCGACAGTTCTGTCTCCCTGGTTGGCAAATTGCCTTATATAATTTTAGAGCAAGCATGCTGCAGAAGTGAGATGTGGCTGGTTAGCTTAGGGTGCGGGGTTTACAGCTTGGGTAGTCATGAATACAGTATAAGTAATGATGGTTACAGTTTAGGTTATGGATACAGTTTAAGTAACAATGGTTACAGTTTAGGTTATGGATACAGTTTAGGTAGGCAGGCTCCCACCATCCTTTGTCCATCAGGAACTTGGGAGGGTTTTCTAAGGGGAAAGGAGGAGGAGGCACACGGCCTGGGAAATTGCCAGGAGTAGGGGGGGTGGACTGGGCTGTTGCCAGAGTCAACTCTGAGGGGAGGGAAGAGGAGGAAGGTGAGCTTATAAGGGTACATGTTAAACTTACAAAGTGTAGAGTATAAAGGTCTTAACACAATAACTAAGAAACTGAGGTGAAGGCTATGTTAACCAGTTTGATGAAAATATTTCAAATGGTATATAAAACCAGCACATTGTACCCCATAATTGCATTAATGTACATAACTATGATTTAATTTAAAAAAAATGATTGACTAGATTGTCTTGAATAAATGTTTCTACATTTGCTGTATCTTTCAAAATAATTTCAAGGAACTTTAAAGTTAAAAAAATAATTTTCACTAATTACAGCTTTCTCACTGGGATTTTGGTCCATGGAACTCCTCATTCTAGAAGTGGCTCCCCCAACCTCCTAGTAATTTAATTGCCTATTTTCTTATAAATTTTCTACGATAGGTTATGAATTCTTCAATATTAGAGTCAGAGCTGCCCTCTGAACGACATGAAATTTCTCCTGTCAAAGCTCTATAGTGATACATCCTGAGAGAAAGAATCAACTCTCCAATTAAAAAATTTGCTAATTTATTTTTTAATTAATACTATATTACATAGTTGCCTTAATCGAATAAGAAGCTAGACTGTGAAGTATCTGTGTGTACAAAGAAAGAAAGAAAAGTAAGTGTGACTTCCACTATTTTACAGATTAGAGTTGCATAGTTATGAATCCAGAACACCTCATTCTACGAGGAATGCAGTCACTGGCTTTCTATAACAGAGAAAAAGTATTTGAGAAAGCAAGAATTTTCTTCATGTTTTTAGATCACCTTTGTTCTATGGAACACTGTTAAGATATTCTTCATATATTTTTAAAAGAGTTTCAATATTTCCTCGGTGATTCTATTACTTAATTTGTGAATTGTGATCATCAGCATTATTGTGAACATTTTTCTTCTTTCTCTTCATGGATAATATAGTAAGAATTTATGAGTTCCTGGATCAAAAAGTCTCAAGTTTGTGTAATCACCACATGGTAAAACTATGTATTGGAAAATGATGGCTCTGGAAATTGGTATTATTAATTCTATCTGAGAATATAGGCAGTCCCTATGTTACAGACATATGACTCGTGTATAATAAGTCCCAATTTACAAACATCTGACATATGACTAGCACAAATGGAGGCTATTCCAGGTAATAGGTAAATGTACTTGTTCTGTTCCAATCTATAAACAAATTAAGAACAATTCTACAGACTTGCTTCTATCTCATTCATAACACGGGACTGCCTATACAAAGAAAACAAAAATAAATAGACTGAAATCATGAAAAACACCCTACTAAAACTAAGGCACCAAGGAGAACCAAAAAAATTTACCGGTGAACCTCAATGTTCAGAAGTGGTAAAACGAATACATGTCATATAATGGGACACTGAGATACTGTTAAGTAAGAAGAATGAACAAAATACAGCCTGCATGCAGTAACATCGGATGAATCTCATGAATATAAGTTTGAGGAAAAGTGTCAAAAGCAAAAAATGCGTATCATATGGTATAATTCATAATATTTTCAAAATGAGGACAAACTGAATACTTTGTGATCTGGAAATTGTTGGTCAATTATATAAGTAAAAAGAAAGTGAAAGGATCATTGTCAAGTGACCTGCAATGGTGATCATATGTAGGGAGTAGGTAAGTTATTTACAGTGTAGTCAAGGGAATCAATGTGTTTCATTACTGAATTCTCGTTTGTTACATGTTGCTTCAACTTTTATATTTGCTTTGCATAGCCTATTTAATTTTTATAATTTTTCCCTAAAACATGCTAACGATTTTTAAAAGAAGCATATAACCTTAAGTCATTTGTAAGATTGCAGCCCTGTGAAACTTCATAGCTAAGTATTATTTTGACTCACTGCCAGACGTTTTTGGATAACAAGGAGAGTGTCAATTCATAAAGTTCTAGTTGATTTCCAATTGTGTTCCATTCTTATTTTATATCCCCATGTGTGTTTATAAATACAGGTTTATTTTTTGTAAGTATAATATTACTTACAAAATAATATTGTAAGTAAACTATGTTTTATACCTTTGAAGTGGAGTCAGTCCTTAATTATTTTGTTTCCTAAGAAAATCAACTACTTGGAGGGCACAGTAGATCACCCCTGTAATCCTAGCACTGTGGGAGGCTGAAGCTGGAGGGTCACTTGACTCAGGAGATAAGAGACCAGCCTAAGTAAGAACGAGACCCTGTCTCTACTAAAAATAGTAAAACTTAGCTGGGTGTTGTGGCAAGCACCTACTGTGGGGAGGCTGAAGCAGGAGGATTGCTTGAACCTAGGAGTTTGATGTTGCTGTGAACTAGGCTCATGCCATCACATTTCAGACAGGGCAACAAAGTCTGTCTCAAAGAAAAGAAAGAAACAGCTGGGTGGGAAAGGAAAGGAAAGGAAAGGAAAGGAAAGGAAAGGAAAGGAAAAAGGAAAGGAAAAAGGAAAAGGGAAAGGAAAAAGGAAAGGAAAAAGGAAAGGAAAAAGGAAAGGGAAGGAAAGGGAAGGAAAGGAAAGAAAGAAAGAAAGAAAAAAAGAAAGAAAGAAAGAAAGAAAAAGAAAGAAAGAGAGAAAGAGAGGAAGGGAGGAAGGGAGGAAGGGAGGAAGGAAAGAAGGAAAGACAGAAAGGCAACTGCTTTATGAAATAGTGCCACGATGGTAAAGCATGCATACAGTGAAGGTTTAATTGGTTTGTTTATTTTATAACCATACTCCTAAAATATTCTTGAAAGATATAGCAACCTCTTTAAAATCTAAACTTTAAAAACAAGCTAAAGTTTTGAAGTGTCAAATTTTCTTTCAAGCTATTTTCAAAGAATATCCAATTAACTCAGGAGGCACGACTTTTACTTCCTTTTCTGCATCTGTGTGTGTGCACAACGTGTATGCATCATTTCATTCTTTACCTCTTTTTTATATGTTTATACCCTCCCTCAAGCCAGGGATATGTCATTTTTGTTTGTGTGCATATGTGTGTGTGTATATTTTCACATTTATAGTGCAATGCCTTGACAATTGTAGCATCCTAAGAAATGATTGCTTGAATTTAAAATCGAGTTATATAGCTGCAGAGACAAAACTGAGTAAGAATGCAGGGGGATTTCCAGTTATCTTTCTGAGTATTCCTCTCAAATCATTACTCACCTTCCTTACATGGAGATATAGAAGTCATTTGTGGGACACAATTACCTAGAACAGTGCTACTCAGTACAATTTTAAGCTACAAATACAATTGTAAAAGTTCTACTAGCCACATTTAAAGTAATGTTATAAGTAAATAAGTTCAGGTTTTTGTTTTTGTTTTTGTTTTTTGAGACAGAGCCTCAAGCTGTCACCCTGGGTAGAGTGCTGTGGCATCATAGCTCACAGCAACCTCCAACTCCTGGGTTCAAGCGAGTCTCCTGCCTCCACCTCTCAAGTAGCTGGGACCACCGGCACCTGCCACAACACCCAGCTATTTTTCAGTTGCAGCCATCATTGTTGTTTGGCAGGCAGGGGCTGGATTCGAACCCTCCAGCCCAGGTGTATGTGGCTGGCACCTTAGCCCTTTGAGTCACAGGCACTGAGCCAAGTTCAGTTATTTTTAATGACATATTTTGCTTAACCCAATATATTCAAATATTTTAACAAATAATCAAAATCACTAATGAGCTATTTTATGTTTTGTACTAAATCTTTGAAATTAGGGCATATTTTAGGTTACAGCTCATCGCAATTTGAACATCAAAACATCCTCCCGAAGTATCCTTCCTCCTATTGTTGTTATTTTGTTGTTGTTGTTGTTGCTGCTGCTGCTTTTGTTTGGTTCATGACTTTCATGAATTGATTTTGTAAAGTCTGTTTTGGTGAGGTATGGCCATCAAAGTCTCTGCTCCATTAGCTCAGTAGCGGCTAATGAATATGTATTTATTTAAATGTCTTAAAG
>CAUYQV010123413.1:0-44623 GCA_963574575.1 Galagoides demidoff | reverse complement strand
GGGCCCGCCAGACAACAATGATGGCTGCAACCAAATAATGGCCGGGCGTTGTGGCGGGCGCCTGTGGTCCCAGCTACTTGGGAGGCGGAGGCAGGAGACTCACTTGAGCCCAGGAGTTAGAGGTTGCTATGAGCTGTGATGCCATGGCACTCTACCCAGGGGGATAGCTTGAGGCTCCGTCTCAAAAAAAAAGAAAGCTATTGCAATGGTCCAGGCATGCAAAATTTGGACTTAGGTGGGAATAGTAGAGAGAAGTGAGTAGATTAGAAAAATATTCAGGTGGCAAAATTCATAGAGTTGGGCAGCACCTATGGCTCAAAGGAGTAGGGCACCAGCCCCATGTACCAGAGGTGGCAGGTTCAGACCCAGCCCCGGCCAAAAACTGCAAAAAAAAAATTCATAGAGCTTGGTGATATATTGGACAAGAGTATATAGAAGATGGTGGCATAAAGGAAGACCCTGGCTAGAATAGTAAGTGGATGGCTAAACCACTTACAGGGATATAGGGAGTCACTGTAAGTTGGAGGTGGCCAGGAGACATTTTGAGTAGATGTAAAAATAGTAGGTGCTTAGAAAAGTAGGTCCAAAACTTCACTGAAGATCAAGTGAGATGAGATAGGACATCTGCTTTAAAACCTGGTATGACAGAAATAGTCTTGAATTTGAATTAGTGAAGAGGTCTTTCTACAAAGATACAGGCAAGATGTTGAATCAATTAGTAATGATTTCAGCTGTAAACAACTGGACACCCAAGTTATGGTGGCTTAAACCAATGGGAAGTTGCTTTCCGCACATAGCAAGTCCTCGTGGCTGGGGCTGAACTGAGACTGGGCCCTGAGTTGGCATCTTATTGTTGGCCTTTCCTTCCTGACTGTCACTTCATGGTTACAAGATAGCTACTGTAGCTGCAGACATCACGTCTCCATTCAAGACAGAGAGAAGCAGAAAGGGCAGTGAGAATGACTATTCGTTTACAAAACTTTCCTAGAAACTCCCAGTAGAATGGTGGTTATGTCCTGTTAGTCCCATATATGTCAAGCGGCCACCCCCAACTTCAAGGGAGAGTAGGAAAGCAGGCCTGAGCTTTTCAGGAGGTGGGTGGGGAGGAGAAAGGGCAGTGGGTGCCGGGATAGCCACTGAGCTGTGCCCCACAGTCTCTTTAGAGCTCTGTATTTGCATCGGCTTTATAGCTCTCACGGCTGCCTCTGTGTTGTCGCTGTGGTCTGCCTGAGAACATGGCCATGAAGGAGCCCTCCTTTCCTTCACTTGACCTCTAGACTTTAAAGGCAATACACAATATGAAAATTACAGGGAACCCTGAAATCTAAAAATGTTTTATTAAGGCTGTTCTGTGATATATTTTATTTTTTCCTCTCACCCCTACCCAGTCTCCCTAAGATTGTTTGCTTTGTGAAATGTAAAAAGTGATTTCAGCCCCTCATTCTGTGAAAAAGAAAACTTGCAGTAGGAGTATCTGAAGAACATGAATTAGCCTTGGCAGAGATGTGTGGGCGGCCTCTGTGGGCAGCACTGCTGAGGTGAGAGCAAGGGGGGGAGGAGGGATTGGAGGCTTCTATACAGGAAGCAACAGGGATTCGGCCTGCTGGAACAGCCCAGCTCCTAATAGCAGGGTGTCAGTGAGAAGGAGAGACCGAGAGAGAGGGCCTCCCAGCTGAAGGTTTCCAATAGGTCTGTGGTTTCATTTCTCCTTCTGCCTCCAGTGGCCCCTGTTGGCAGCACTCAGGCCCTCAGGCCTTGGGCACGTGTTTCTCTGATGTCCAGGTGGGTACAACCAGACTCTCATGGCTGACTTACTCACCCGCCACACCCAATCGGTGCTTATGTTTTCTGTATTTTCAAGAGTTAGTTGGCAACTGCCGTAAGGTGAACAGTCTATGACCAGGGCGCAGGCCTTGATTTACACCCTCTGACTTAACCCTCACATTCATCCTTTGAGGGTTGGTACTCCTGTTCTCCCCATTTTACTGGTAAGGAAGCTGAGGCTCACACTGGTAGGAAGTAACAGCACTGGAATTCCAATCTAAGTGCTCCGTGTCTTCTATCCAGGGGTCTCTATTACTTCTCTGGTGGTCTTAATTCATTCATTCTTTCCTCTGATGCTGTTGAGTACCTAGCCAGACCCTGGCTGGCTGCTGAGAGTTCAGGCAAGAGAAGCTGAGGTCCCTGTTCTTAAGCAGCTTGGAGCCTGCATCGGTGGACGTGAGCCCTCACAACCCAGGGGGATCCCTGTCACACTGCAAGACAGTGCAGAGGCGATGAGGAGGAGGAGCCCCAAGTCTGTCCAGTGCTCCACAGAGCTTGTAAAGATGGACGTGCAGAATATCTGTAAGGGAGTATATTCATGTCCTCCCGACATGCAGGAAACTTCATCCTTTAACAAGTGTTTCCAAGTAGAATTTTTGCTGGTGAGAAGCAGGCGGGCAACCGTGAGCCAGCAGGAATGGGAGGCAGTAAGCCCCCTATTTTCCTGCCTCCTTTGTTCCTTTCCTCTCTTGATTTCACCTGTGAGCTTATGGGTACAACAGAGAAGCAGAGCTACCTTTACAGAATGCACTGCTCTTATTTTAGCCTATAGAGCAGGAAAATGGGGTGAAGGGCAGTGGGGAGGGAAGGGAAGGGAAGTGCAGTTTGTGCCAGGAGCTCCTTGGGGAGCCAGAGGAGGATGCGAGGGCAGAGAGACAGCCTTAGGGGAGCAGGGACACAAGTGTCTAGCCTCCAAGAGTCCCCTGCACTCAGGAATGGAGACCCCTGGTGACCGTTGGTCCAATTCTAAGGTGCTGGGCTGCTTATGGAAGTATTCAGCTGCTCCTGGCAATTGGGCTTTCTCTTACCCACCGACCTATCTCAGCCCCAGTAGAGGAGGCTCACAGGTAGCACCAGGAACTGCCTCTGGGTAATGACATCCCTGGCACCCCTATGCTGCTAGGGAAGCTTTGCAAAGGGATTGGTCAGAGAGGTTTGGTAACTTGGTCTCACCTTGCCCTCTGCCCTTGCTGCCTGCTGTGTGCGCATGCCAGCCTTCACGAGGTGGGGGGCCCACAAATAAGATATTGGCAGAAGAGGGAAAATGGCAGAACCTAGGGGAGCAAATGAGAAATATTTAATGAGCTGTCAGCTTATGTGCAGAGCTCTGAGGATTCACGCCAGGGCTGAGATTTAATGATGATAATGCCTTGGTTCATCTACTGCAAGGGTTTTCTCTTTAAAAGCCTATGGCTTTGAAGCTTTTCATGCATTCATCCCCACCATACCACTCTATGGCCAGGCTGGGCTGAGGGGGGCCTTATCCCTCCCCCTTTTAAAACTATTTTATTAGTTTCTGAGTGGTAGGAGGCAGAGTCCTTCCTGGACCCTTGGGCTGTCAGACCAGTGCTCAGCTGCTCACGCAGAGCCCTCTGCCTCCCTGCCAGAATTCTCTGCCCTGTGCCTCTGATTCCTGGAAATAAGTAGACAGTGCTCCCAGTCCCTGGGGTCTGGTTTTGACTCCCTGCCCTACAAAGCTAATGGATTGTTCAATTCTATTCCTTCTTTCATATTACCTCCCACTTCTATTGTGTTTCCTTTACCTGTCCAGGATCTTTTATCTTCTAAGCTGTTCTAAGTTGAACTCTATTTTTCTCCACCCTCCTTCCTATCCTCTCAGCCCTGCTCAGGGTGAGCCTGGCCAGGGTGGCCAGTGCCAGAGGATATACAGGTGGGAGCTATATTATAGGGAGAGCCAAGCCTCAGTCCTCAGAAGTTCTTCTAGGAGTGGCACTAGGCAGAGGCAGGAGGGGAACAGAGGCCATAGGAAATTAGGCAGCTTGAGGCTATCGGTCACCTGGCACTTCTTCCCAGGCAAGCAAGAGGCTGCCTCAAGTAGAAGGAGTACACTCTTTAATAACAACTGGGGGGAAGGTGCCATTGCTGGGAGGAGACAGCTGGCCAGCTCTCAGCAGGCCATAGAGGGAGCTTCTGCCTGGAAAGGTCCACCAGCCTTCAGTGCAGGGCTGGGTCCCAGCTCTGGGATTTAGAAACTGATGGTGTTTCTAGGTGATACAGAGATGATACATAGTCAATTAGGCTTCCGCTCCCTAAATGCGGGGTCTTCTTAACCCTGCCTACCTCTGAGTGTCCCCCACCAATGCCTAATCACCTCTGTTAGGCCAATTTGACTACCTTATTTTTTGCTATAGGCCTGAGTTCTTGCTCGCACCCCACCCTGCTCCCTGTCAGGGAAATAAAGACAGCAGTGCCTGCCACGTGGGCCCCAGGTGTATGAGATAAGAGTGACCTGCTACATGCCCACACAGTAGAAAAACTCATTTCAATTCAAGTTGGGGGGAGGGGTGCTGGGGGAGGGGGAGTGGTTGAGTGGTCTCACTGAATGGGCACGGGGTGGGGGTGTTCAGCACACCTTTTATGTGTGGGACATAACCACAAGAGGAATTTCACCCATCAAAACCAAATATTTTGACCTGGTTGGTTGTACCCTCACATTAACCTGCAATAAATTTACTTTTCAAAAAAAAAAAGAGAAAGAGAGAGAGAGAGAGAGAGAGGACTTCTGAAGGACATGCAGTCTCCAAGTCAGCACATGTGCTCCCCTAAGGGAAGGTTTTCATTTTTTGTTTTGTTTTGTTTCCAAGATGGAAGGAATAACTGCAAAGGGAAAATGGCAGAAAGAATTTAATAGTATACTTCTTAGGATGTATTGACAATGAAAAATAAAGACAGAACTAAATATATGTCTTGCTTTTAAACCCTGAGTAGCTTTTCCGAACCCTTGTTTTTGGATTCTTATAGGCCTTCCTTCTTGGGGTGTTAGCCTGGACTCCATGTGAAGAAAGAGATTTATTTAGCCCTTTGTTGAGGGGGTCTCAGGGATTACTAGGGAGGGCTGATCAGTGTCACCAGTGAATCTCTCCAGCTTGGAGAGACATTTAAAGTTAGAGGAAATGAGAGCATATTTAAGTCAGGGTCCGCCACATTCAACTAAGTCCCTGCCCTGACCTGAAAAACATAAAATTAAGCAAATCCATCATATTTCCCTTTACTGCTGCTTGAAATTACAAAATCATTATGATGTCTGAAAACAAATTAAAATAAAGAGAGAAGGTCTTGCTTTATTTTAAGCAGCCCGCATCCTGGCCTCCTCACTCTACCCCAGGGGGCTGATTGGGATCCCAAGGTGTGTGTCCCATCCTTGACAATTACTGACCCAGCCCATGCCTCATTTTCTAACAGAGGCACCCAAGCCCAGGGAAGGGCCAGTCCAGGCCCTGCTTCCCCTCCCCCCCACGCCCCCCAATTAGGACGAGTTCCCAAGCAACCACACATTGCAGAGTGTAGACTGTAGGCGGCCGGCATGTGTTGCAGGAAGGCAGGGCATTAGCTACTTGAGAAAGCAGTGGGTACAGGAGAGGACGCATATGGCCAGGTAATGGCACCGAGGGGGATTAGAGGTTTTCTGGTTTGTTCTTGATGGGATCGGCTTGTTGGCCTCTCAGAGCTAGAGCTTTGTCATGCTTTGCATTATTATTCTCCATTTCATGACCTGTCTTTACCGAGGGCCTTCTGAGCCCAGCCACTTGGAGAATAGGGACATTGATCCAGTGGTGGCTGCTGCTATTAAGGAAGTAAACAGTCATTAGCAGATACATAAGCAAGTGTTCTCTTCTAGAAAGGAACGGTTTTCCACAGTATCTTTCCATTTCTGTATATATTTGCTTACTATTCTAGGATGGCTAGCTTTGATTGTCATATTTGCGTAAGACAGGAATTTAATAAAGCTGTAATAAGTTGAGAACTCCAGTGAAACACACTCTGGTAGTTTAAAAAGGGTATATTAACAGCATGAACTTAACTATGTAAAAACGTGTTTGGGCATATATACTCATACCACATTTTGTCCATCCTGACACAATTAGTTTTAAACTGATGCTCCACTCAAAAGAAAAATGCTGTCAATCACTTGTAAGACACCCTTGATTGCGAGGCATGTCCCAATTTCAGAATTTCGGGGGAAAATGTGCATCTTCAAATCAATGGAAGATAGGATATTAGTAGGATGAGGGATATAGTGTAATAGTCATCTCCCTGAGTGCTTAAACTGATTGTGAATAATTCTCTTTTTTCTTCTTCATCCCTCTGTCCTTTCCAGATTTTTCATAAAAAAATTATCATTTTGATGACTATAAAAGAAAACAGCATGATATGAAGATGATATCATCATTTATTTACACATCTTTAGATCTGAGTGTCTTGGAGAGGGATGGGTGGTTTTATACTTGTATTCTTCCAAGTTTCATTTATGAGCAGGCTCCCAACTTGAAGGTAATTAAGCAGAATATCTTTTAGGACTACTGTTACCTTTTTTTCTTCATTAAAGCAATAAAAGCTTTCAGTCTTGCTCCCAAGACTCCTCTTTCCTGGATCAAGACTACCTTTTCAGGAGACTAGTGCCACAGATTAGGTTGAAGATGCAATCTTTCACGTTGTAGCTCTGTAAATTATTCCCTCCCTTTCTTGTGGGGTGCAGTTATAGCCTCTCTTTTGTCCTGTGAACTAGGGACAGGCTGTGAAGTGACAAAAGTGGCCTCTGGGAATCAGAAGCAGTCTCACCAGACAGGTATTTCTGTAGTTGAAAGAGTTCAGTCTCCATCATCTGCATTCTTAGGAAGGTCGTGACACTATATCAGAACCTATAGTCATCATCTCTTGGAAGTTAATGGAATTAGAACTGTTCTGCTGCTCAAAAGTCAGGGTTACCAGGGTGGGGGCAGGTTGAGGAGAAGAGATGAGCTCTTCTCACATGGGCTGCCACCTTAGCTTCCTGGCTCCCACATCCTTTACTTGCATCCTTTTGCATGGAGCATGCACATAGGGCCGTGCAGTGGGGGGGCCCAGGGTTTTTATTCCTCGATGGTCTTACTGGAAAGCACATTCTTTCCAGCATCAGCGTTTACATGTAGAATCCTTTTATTGGAAGCTATTTTATAACAGTTGGTTTGTCCTTCTCTTTCCCATAGCTCTGGGAGTATATGATGCCTGTGTGGGCTGCTTGGTGCCTCTTTTCTTCTTGTCCCTAAGGTCCCATGAATTCACACCTGGTTGGCTAGTCCTATACCATTAGCAGGGTGCCCTGTTCAGAACTAATTGCTTCCCTGCCAGGTTAACAGCACCTTCATTGGCATTGAGGCTTTTAGATAACACAGTTGTATTTGTAAATAAATGTCTTGCATTGAGATACCACAACAAATGGATTTTCTAGAAATGCATGTCACATTTCAGAGAAAGTTGAAGTAGGGCTATCATAGAGAGATTTTATTATATTTATTTGTCTTTTCTTCCCCAAACTCAAATAATATAAACATACACCAAATGAATTTTTTAGCATATAAATCTACATGTATAACTTCATGCCAGAGTTAAAGTAGGAGAGGGAATCTAGGGTGTGAGAGAAAGTTTATTCCTCTAGAATGTTCTAGAGGGTATCTCTACATTCTTAAACATCTTGATCCTTTCAGAATTGGTTTTTCATTAGAACTCAAATATATTCCATGTTGTTAAAGTGACTGCACTGAAATTAATTAAAAAGAAAGAGAGAGGAAGAAATCTTGGTAAAGTGAAAAGGTAAAGAAATCTTGGTGACAATGATTCGTTTGGGAAAAATGTATAAAAAATTTTAATTCAAAAATAGAAGTCAGTGTAAAATGTTAAGCTTTTAAAAAGTCAGCATGAAACATTAAGCTTTTAAAAGTGTACATTTTAGCTGAGTGCAGTGGCTCATGCCTGGGAGGCCAACGCAGAAGGATCTCTTGAGGTCAGGGGTTCAAGACCAGCCTGGGCAATATAGCAATATACCATCTCTACAAAAAATTTTTTAAATTAATTGGGCATGGTAATACATGCCTGTAGTCCTAGCTGCTTGGAAGGCTGAGGTAGGAAAATTGTTCAAGTGCAGGATTTAAAACTGCAGTGAGCTATAGTCATGGCACTGAACAGCCTGGCTGACAGAGCAAGACCCTATCTCTTTTTTTAAAAAATGTACATTTTACTATTTAAGTGTTTTCATTAAATTTTGCTTCTTCCATTCTGTCTCAAATCTGAGTTCAGCACTTAAGGTTCTTATTTCTCAAATCCCCACTTTTTCTAAAAGGTCTGTACTTCTCAGTTTACTTAAACCTTTTTTACCTGCGTGTTCTAAAGTATATCATATTTTTTAAACCACTTCTTGTAGAATTTGTGGTCATGGTACACCTTATAATTAATGCTTGAGCTCAGGCACTTCCTCTCTTGGGTAGTATAGATTTATTCCTAGTGTTATTTCTGCTTCTTTGAAGAGCAAGTCAGATTAGCCTTGTTATACTTAATCCTCTTTTTATCCCCAGACTTTTAATTTTAATCTTTGTTTCTTATATTTTATATTACTAAGACCTTTCTGACCGGATGGTGCTTTCAGCTTATCTCTTACAGTGCATCTTCTTAAACACTGACTCATATCCAGACTCATTAATCTACAGTTTTGTTTAAAACAATTTTATTCAGGTGGTGCCTACATAGAGCAGCAGTGGTTTTTTTACAGGCCTATCCTAGCAAAAATGAGTATGAGGCCCCTTTGCAGACCACACTGCTTCTATCTAAGCTAAATAATAACCACAGGAAGACTTTACAATTCTACGTCATGTGAGTACTCAATACAGTAATTCTTTGTAAAAATGTAATGAGAAGCCCATTTATATTATTAAGTTTTTGCATCAGGGAGAAGTTGTCTTTTGTTTAATTTACTTAGAGATACCTGAAGATTAAGCCCACTGGTCCCAGAACAATCAGATCTGGATAATTCATTATCTCGGATCTGCTGCTGACTGGTTGAGTGAGTTTAGGGAAATCACAAGTCTATTGATTAAATGAGAATTGAATAAATTAATGGCTTTCAATTTTTGCCCAAACCTTGGGAATTGACAGGGAGAAGTTAGAGGAGATAGAAGGACATCTCTTAAGTATTGGGTTCCATTGGATTTTATTTGAAAGAGATTTCATAGCACTTTTTAAAAGAGTCTAAAAACCTGCTATTTTCTCTAGGTTTTTGAATTTGAGCCAGAAGGATTTTTATAAATTGAGGTTTGCCAGGGTAGGGAAGAGAAGCACTTCCAACCCTGTTTGCCAGATGGAAGGACATGAAATGAGATGAGTACCACCTACTAGGACTGCAGATGCAACACCAAGAAAAGGAAGAAGGATGTGATCTCAACAAAAACTCCAAACAAACAAAAACAGCTCTTCAGATTGAACCATTGCTTAGAACTACTCACATTGTTCTTGTTCTGGTGGAGCCTCGGCCTGGCCAGCTCAGAGATGAAGGAGAATTTGTTAGGGGCTCTTGGGCAAGGTGTGCTCTAAAGCCCTTTTTTCAAAAAAGTCATGAATAGTATGTTTAGTATGCAGTAGCTTGCTGGGTCATTCAAGATGTTGATTTCATGCCATTCACTTTAAAAATCTCTTTTGGTTTTTAAAAATATTCATAGATTTGGTTAGGTTTTAAACAGTCATTTTTCCATAATTAGCATATAAACACATTCATATTTCATCCTATTTGAATCTTTTGTCCTCATCAAGATCTGAATATTTTAAGCAAAGCACCTCCATAAGAAGTTTTCCAGCCTTGACAATTCAATCTAGAAGAAAAAACACAAAGAAAGGGCTTATCTATTATACCGACTAGTGGCTCAGTTCAGGGAGAAGAAGGGATGTAAAAGTAATGTCAGAGTCGGATTCTATCAAATCTGAATTTTCTATGGCAAGGAAGGATAGAGTGGGAGAGGGAGCTGAGCCCGTGATGGGTTACACTCTTTAGCTTCAGCAAGGAGGGGAGTGGGATATGGTGGGTAACAAGTCTATCCCCTTTTAAGCTTCCAGAGTTGGTGGTAGAGCCCTGCTATTCGCCCATCTTGCTCTTATCCCCTGAGAAAGAAGGGACTAAGGATGCTGGACAGCCGAAATAATAGAGGTTCACAGTGTCATCGGGGGGAAAGTTGTCAGGGAAGTGTATTATAGTCAAACAAGGGCTGAATAATGAACCAAGAGATCGAGTTTGGGGCATGGCTCCAATTACCTAAGTGATGTTAGGCAGATTGCTAAATCTTGCTAGGCCTGTGTGTCCTCATTTATAAAGACCGGATTTTGATGACAACCTCAGTCCTATGGCTCTAAGCCCAGAGTCCTCCTTCTAGGAATAAAATAAAAACATAAATAAGATAATAGAAGCAGACCAATCTCTATTACATTCCTCTTGGAGAATGATAAGCTGAAGTATAGACATGGAAAGGCTGACTTTAAAGACTGCTGTTTGAAAGTAGGAATTGCATAGTATCGTACTGAATAGGAGTCGGCCACAACCTGCTGGAAGTGCTGCTTCCACAGTTCTGCCCCATACTGGTGGGTGACTTAGGGAAAATTTCTAGTTTTTTTTTTTGGCGACAGAGTCTCACTATGTCACCCTCGGTAGAATGCTATGATGTCACAGCTCCCAGCAACCTCAAACTCTTGGGCTTAAGTGATTCTCTTGCCTCAACCTCCCAAGTAGCTGGGACTACAAGTGCCCACCACAACGCCCAGGTAGTTTTTCTTTTTATAGTAGAGACAGGGTCTCACTCTTACTCAGGCTGGTCTCTGAACTCCTGAGCTCAGGCAGTCCATGTGCCTCAGCCTTCCAGAGTGCCAGGATTATAGGTGTGAGCCACTGCACCCAGCCTTTTTCTTTCCTTTCTTTCCTTTTTCTTTCCTTCTTAAATCAGCTCTTCTTGGTTCCTGGTTCCCTAGGTCTGATACGCAAGTTTACAAAGTTTTTTGTTTCATTTTTTTTTGAGACAGAGTCTCAAGCTGTTGTCCTGGGTAGATTGCCATGGCATCACAGCTCACAGCAACCTCAAAATCTTGGGCTTAAGCGATTCTCTTGCCTCAGCCTCCCAAGTAGCTGGGACTACAGGCACCCACCACAACACCTGGCTATTTTTTGTTGCAGTTGTCATTGTTGTTTAGCTGGCCCAGGCTGGGTTTGAACCCACCAGCCTGGGTGTATGTGGCCGGTGCCCTACCCACTGAGCTACAGGCACTGCCATCTTGGGGAAAATTTCTGAAACTCATCTCCTCATCTGGGAGGTGGAGATGCTACTGTAATACTTGATGTGAGATCTATTGTGAAGATTAAATGAGCAACATACATGGAAGTGCCTGGGGCGTAGGAAGCATTCTTCAAAGAACTTTATTCCCTTTCCTAGGTGCCGGGGTAGGGGACTGGTACTTCAGCACTGCTCTCTGATCCTCTCCCTTGAGCAGAGGGAAGTAAATGAAAACTTAATGAGCATTTGCCCAGGAAAAGGCACAGTTCTAGGCTCTGGGCCAGGCCTTGTGTGGAATATATAGAAAAATCAGAGTTTACAGTTGAGTCATAGGATCACAGGCCAACATTTCCCTTTGCCATACTCTCTGAATTCAGATCAGGAGCACTTAGGATTAAGAGTTATGATCTACACAATACCAAACTTGGCAGTGAGTTTTTGTATTTTGTTATAAAATGATTGAAATACAGATGACCATATGAAAAAAACATGTAACGTATTGAATTATTTTATAGCAACCATGTGCATAGATAAAAGATAGGTATGGAAAATGCTTTGTGCTTTTTAAATTATACATTAATGAAAGAATCTTTGTGCTGTAGTAGAAAGAATACTGTTCGTAAAATCTGGTTTCTAGTTTTGGCTCATCAATTCCTGTGACCTTGTGTGGGCCAGATAACCTCTCACAACAGAAATGTATTCATCTGAAAATGACCTACCTTACCAGAGTGTGTTAATAAGAGGTATATGTAATTGCACTTTATGAATTACAATACACTAAATAAATAAAGCATTTACCTGCATTAGCCATAATACAATTAGGGATTAAAAATTATAATCTTGGGGCTCAGCGCCTGTGGCAGCTAAGGCGCCAGCCACATACACCTGAGCTGGCGGGTTCGAATCCAGCCTGGGCCCGCCAAACAACAGTGACAGCTGCAACCAAAAAATAGCCAGGCATTGTGGCGGGCACCTGTAATCCCAGCTACTTGGGAGGTGGAGGCAGGAGACTCACTTGAGCCCAGGAGTTGGAGGTTGCTGTGAGCTGTGATGCTATGGCACTCTACCTAGGGGGACAACTTGAGGCTCTGTCTCAAATAATAATAATAATAATAAAATTAGAATCTTGGTTGGGCATAGTTTCAGCACTTTGGGAGGCTAAGGCAGGGAGATTGCTTGAGGCCAGGAGTTCCAGTCCAGCTTAGGCAATATAGCAAGACCCTTTCTCTGCAAAAAATTTAAAAATTAACCAGGTATGGTGGTGCATACCTTTAACTGCTTGTGAGAAGGATCATTTAAACTCAGGAGTTAGAGGCTGCAGTGAACTATGATTGTATCATAGCACTCCAGTCTGAGGGATAGAGTAACACCATAGATAGATAGATAGGAATCTTTTTTTTTTTTTTTGAGACAGAGCCTCAAGCTGTCACCCTGGGAAGAGTGCTGTGACAATCACAGCTCACAGCAACCTCCAACTCCCAGGCTCAAGCGATTCTCCTGCCTCCACCCCCCAAGTAGCTGGGACTACAGGCGCCCGACACAACGCCTGGCTATTTTTTGGTTGCAGCTGTCATTGTTGTTTAGCAGGCCCGGGCTGGATTCCAACCCGCCAGCTCAGGTATATGTGGCTGGTGCCTTAGCCGCTTGAGCCACAGGCCGATAGATAGGAATCTTCACAGTACAAATGTACAATTTACTTTTAAATCCCTCTGTTGAAAGAGCATATTTCATCATCAAATAAGGACTAACATGTGCTGGAGGCCATAGAGAATAATCTATAGAAAAACCTCCCTTTTATAGGAATTTAGGATTAAAAGTAGACAAATTAAGGCCAGGCATGGTGGCTCACACCTGTGATCCTAGCACTCTGGGAGGCCAAGGCAGGAGGATCCTTTGAGCTTAGGACTTCGAGACCAACCTGAGCAAGAGGAGACCCCATCTCTACTAAAAATTGAAAAATTAGCTGGTCATTGTGGCAGGCACCTATAGTCCCAGCTACTAGGAGGCTAAAGCAGGAGGATTGCTTGAACCTAAGAGTTTGAGGTTGCTTTGAGCTAGGCTGAGGCCATGGCACTCTAGCCTGGAAAACAGATACTCAGTCTCAAAAAAAAAAGTAGGCAAATTAAGATGAAAATCAGCATGCTTCTAATAGCAATAGCCATGTTTCCCTTATACTAATTTTTGTTTTTTAAATGCAGAGATATAATTTATGATGGCCTTTATATGATGTTGAATTGTGGAATAGCCATGAATGGTGTATCTTAGAATTTCAAAATCCATAAACTTGGATTTAATTTCTCTAGTTTGGCCAGGCCCAGAAGCTCACATCTGTAATCCTAGCACTCTGGGAGGCCAAGGCCAGTGGATTGGCCTGAGCTCAGGAGTTTGAGACCAGCCTGAGTAAGAGTGAAACCCTGTCTCCAAATAGAGTTGGGTGTTATGGTCGGTGCCTGTAGTCCCAGCTACTTGGGAAGCTGAAGCAAGAGGATCACTTGAGCCCAAGAATGTGAGGTTGCTATGAGCTATGATGCCATGGCACTCAACCAAGGGTGACAAAGTGAGACTTTGTCTCAATAATAATAATAATATAATAATAATTTTGCTAGTTTCCAGACTATGGTAGAGAGTATACTATACACATTTGCCAAAGCTGTGAATTGTGATCTTTCCTTGAGAATTTCCTTTTTTCCATGAAACCTTGGCTCACTCAGAATAAAGTCAGCCAAACCCATCTCAGCGAATTGAGTCATGATGAGCACTTTCCTTTCTAACCTGAGCTGGCCTCCTCCGACTTGGCCAGTGAATGCGGAGCAGGCTAAATCTTGACTCTGCTGCAGCATCCCCACTTCTCTTATCGTCCGAGACCCAGATCTTTCACTTTCTCCTATGAGCTTTGTTCATCCCTCTGTTTTTTCATTCCCACAGGCCATGCAGGATGCGTTGGCAGACCTTCCAGAATGGTATGGAATAAAAAGCATGCAGGCCCACTGGATCGGGGAGTGTGTGGGCTGCCATCTGGACTTTGCATTAAAGGTGATCAAGTAGCAGCTCTAGCACTTCATGCTTAGCAATCTCTGCCTGTGGGACTTGTTGACTAAACCAGCAGCTTGAGACTCTGTAGCAGCACTGTCCTATAGAAAACTATTGCAAGTGACATATACATAATTTTAAATTTTCTAGTAGTCATATATTTTTATTTATTTATTTATTTATTTATTTATTTATTTATTTATTTATTTTGAGACAGAGCCTCAAGCTGTCCCCCTGGGTAGAGTGCTGTGGCATCATAGCTCACAGCAACCTCCAACTCCTGGGCTCAAGTGAGTCTCCTGCCTCAGCCTCCCAAGTAGCGGGGACCACAGGCGCCTGCCACAACGCCCGGCTGTTTTTTGGTTGCAGCCATCATTTTTGTTTGGCGGGCCCGGGCTGGATTCGAACCCACCACCTTAGGTGTATGTGGCTGGCGCCTTAGCCACTTGAGCCACAGGTGCCGAGCCAGCCATATAATTTTAAAGTGCAAAGAAACAGATGAGATTTGTTTTAATAACATGTTATACTTAACCCAATATGTCCAAAATCTTATTGTTTTAAAATGAGATCAATGAAAAAGACTTCACTAAAGAAATATTTTACCTTCTTATTTTAATACAGTCTTCAGAATTCACTATTTTCTACAGTTACAGCACATACTGGCCACGTGGCAAGTACTTCATAACTGCCTATTGCTACTGGCTACCACATTGGACAGTGTAGACACAGAGGGTCTTCTTGGGGGTCCACGAATTCCCTGAAATTGTATTCAGAATGTTTGCCTGGGCATTCCTGAGCAGTGGGTCCATAGCTGTCATTGTGTTCTCAAGGGTGTTTATGTCACAAAGCAGGTGAAAAGCCGGGAGAGCGGAGGCTAACTGTGACATCATTCCTAAACTAGACAGACTTGGCACTATTACGGATTATGTTCAAAACTGCTGTGCAAACACTCTGAACGTTAACCACCTAAGGCCCCCCTACTCTGGAAAGTGCCCCTAAAATTTTCCTCTTTTTCTCTACTGACTGGAGAATTGTTCCTACCTGGGTGTTCTTTTTTAGCCTTCTAATTTCTCCTCTGCTCATCAAGAATTCTGTGATTTATTAAGCTCAGAACCCCACCTCTCTTCGTCTTCATCAAAACCTTCAGAGGAGGAAGCAGAGCCCAAACTGGCCTCCCTTTCTAGTCTCCTCTCTGCTGACAGCCAGACCTGGTGTTGAGCACCTGCTACTTGCCACTAGTTCATAATTCCCTCTGGAGTCTCCTTACAGAAGTGATCAACTCATTCTAACGGCACGTGGGCAGCTTCTCCTAAGGGAGTGTATACTATTATTGAAAGTGTAAACCTTTCAATAACAAGCCCTGAGCTGAGGCTTTCCTCTTCTGCTTTCCTGAGAAGGTGGCATGAAATTCCAGCCATGACTTTTATTCAGACTTTCAGGGCCATCTCTGTTCAGGCCTCTGTATTAGCCTGGGTCTAATATCAGGTCCTCATATCAAACCTCTTTGCTTCTTAAGGCCTGCATTAAGACGTGGGTCTCTAAGCCTCTCAGCTGCTGTGCATAAAATGTCTCTATACTCTCTCCCTCGCCCAATATTTTATTGTGAAAATGTTTTCATCTCCAGGGACCCAGCTGAAAAGGAGATGGGCCAACATGTGTCTCAGGGGAGGAAACATTCTCAGTCCTACAGGGCTGTGTGGCTGTGCTTCTGTGTTCCCACTCCTGGCTCTGCAGGTGATACCTAATTGGCACTTGGGCCAGGTAGTGGACTATCTTTTAGTTCATTGGCACTTTATCAATGTGTTGAAATAAATACATGAAAAAAGTAGCACCTGTCCTCACTGTGTCCTCCCTTTCTGTCACATGATTGGCCCTTAGTCAATGAAAGATATTAATATTATAACCAGCTTAGCTGTGAGGTCAACCCAGGCTATCTTTTCTTTCTCTATTTAAGCCAGGAATAACTTCAGCAGTTATTTTTCTTGTTAGAAAAGTAGATGCTTTTATGTTTTTACTATACCTTAAATCCATGAGGAAAATATAGCTCCTTTCTCAGGACAGAAACAATATGGCACTGATGACTATTTTTGATTTGTCATTGTGTTTGAATCAAGCTTTCTGTGCATGCTTTGAACCCCTTCCATTTGGGACTGCCCAGATACCTACTCATAGATACCTACCTGGGGAGGGCTGCTGGGAGAGGAACATTGATCCTCTTCTCTCCTGCCCTTCTCAGTCCCTACTGGGCACTGTCTTATTCTCCACAGCTCTGTTGTCAGTTCTAATCTAGAAACTATTTGTGAATGGCGGGAGAAGGGGAAAGCGAATTGGTTGGGGAGTGACCCCACTCAAAAGAAGGGCTGAGAAATGAAATAACTCTTCTTACCTCCCGCCAGGTTGATGGGCAAGTCACAGGAGAAAAGCTGACCGCCTACACGACCACCCCTGAGGCCATTTATGGCACTTCCCACGTGGCCATCTCCCCCAGCCACAGACTCTTACATGGCCACAGCTCCTTGAAGGACACCTTTCGGAGGGCACTTGTCCCTGGCAAAGGTGAGTTGGCAGTGAAGGCTAAAGCACTAGGATTGCTGCCTGACACAGGGACAGTGCTTCACAGAGCTCCCAGGCTTTTCACATGGATCATCTTATGTGGTTTGTTCTTTTCTTAGTCTTATTTTTTATTTTTTTTTATTTTGAAACAGAATAAAAAAGAACTCAGAAAGCCATTAAGTTGCTTACTGCTGGTTTAATCATGAGTTTCTAGTTTGTCTGCACCTTGAGCTTCTGATTAAAAGCTCAACTCTCTCCCTTTCAATACAATCTAGATTTAAAGTGCTTTTCCAGTAGGAAAAGAATCTTCTCCTTAATCATAATTCTACCATCAAATAAAACTACATTGACAAGGACTAGAGGGGAGCCAATGAGAATGAGAAAAGCTTTTCAACAACTTATTTTATTTTATTTCTGACTGACCTATTTCTGACTGATAATGGAATTCCTTTGGCCCTCTTAGACTCCATATCCCCTTTCCATGGTGAGAGCCCCCAAGTTTGTTAATAGCTGTCACCCTGGGCAAAGTCCCGTGGCATCATAGCTCACAGCAACCTCAAACTCTTGGGCTCAAGCAATCTTCTTGCCTCAGATTTTCTATTTTTAGTAGAGATGGGGTCTTGCTTTTGCTCAGGCTGGTCTCAAACTTGTGAGCTCAATCAATCCATCTGCCTTGGCTCAGCACCTGTGGCTCAATCGGCTAGGGCGCCAGCCACGTACACCTAAGGTGGTGGGTTTGAATCCCCAGCCCAGGCCTGCCAAACAACAATGATGGCTGCAACCAAAAAAATGGCTGGGCGTTGTGGCTGGCGCCTGTGGTCCCAGCTACTTGGGAGGCGGAGGCAGGAGACTCGCTTGAGCCCAGGAGTTGGAGGTTGCTATGAGGTGTGACGCCATGGCACTCTACCCAGGGGGATAGCTTGAGGCTCCGTCTCAAATAAAAAAAAAAAAAAAAAAAAAAAACCCAGCCCTGGCCCAAAAAAAAAAAAAAAAAACAAACAAAAAACTGTAAATCTACAAAAATTATATAAAATTAACAAAGAAAATTAAAAGAAGAAATGTCCACTTGTATATACCATTCAAATACATCAGGACAACCTATGCAGATGCTCCCACCAAGGGCCTGGGACTCACTTCCTATCTTTTCCATCTTTCTCATATATCCTAATTCTGTTCAAACTCCAGAATCTATAACCAAAATTTCACAATCTTTAGGAGTCAACCTATCATTGTACCAAGTTAAGATAAGTATCAAATTCACACCATGGCTGGGTGGATTTTACTCCTGAGCAGAGATAAATGCTCTTTCTCCCCACTGAGACATTAAGCCTGGTTTTAAACACTTTCATGGTCCCTTTTATCCAAGTGAGGTACTCCTCTTCGTAAAACCTTTAGAACTATTTGGAATTAACTTGTAAATTTCACACACATTTGGGATCTACCTATCTCACTGACTATATGACCAACCAAAACACTCCAAAGACACAATAAATCATTTATATTAAGACCAGTTGCAGGAAAGCTTGTTTTGGTCACGACAAACACTGCAAGCAGATCGTGTGAATCTCATCTGTGGTCAATGAAAGATTGTGTATGGGGCTCTCTTTCTCTTTTTCAGCAAATCGCTTAGCTGAAATCATAATTGTTAACTTAGCTACTGGTAAGATTAGCCATGTGCCCTTCATACTAATTTCTCGTCTCATAGGTTTAGTTTACAAATTATACCCATGGGCTTTTTAAAAAAAAAAAAAAATCTTTTTATTCCTAATCCGTTCATTTCAGGCTGAGTTTCAAGCTTACATAACAAGGAAAAGGTGGAACCCAATACTTATCCAAACATACAGCCATCTCAGAAGATGTTTGTTTCCGTACCTCCTGAACGCCCTCCTTGAAGGTCTCTGAGAAAGTGGAGTCTGGAGTCCGCCGTTGAGCATTTGGGGGTTGAGCACCAGAGCTGAACTGGTCAGGATTGAGGTTACGGTCGAAAACTACCACCCGCTCAGTGGGCTCGGGGTGGTACACCGAGGGGGGGATTCCCACTGCAAAGCCATGCGGCTGGGTTTCGGTCTTGATGGAGTGGGTAGGCATTGTTGCTATGGAGACCGTGACTGTCGTATCAGGAGCTGTGAGGTGGCCTCGCTTATCAATGCCCAGCTGATTGCCATGGGGAAGGACAATGTTAAATGGCACATTTTTCAGTACTTGCACTCTGTTTTCTCCAGTAGAAATGAGGGGCTGCTCTGCCACTACTGGTATGCTGTTTCTTTAAGGAAAAAAGAAAAAAACTGTTTCTTTTTTTGTTTTTTTGAGACAGAGTCTCATCATGTCACCCTCGGTAAAGTGCCATGGCATTACAGCTCACAGCAACCTCAAACTCTTGGGCTCAAGTGATTTTCTTGCCTCAGCTTTCCAAGCAGCTGGGACCACAGGTGCCCACCACAACACCTGGCTATTTTTTGTTGCAATTGTCATTGTTGGTTAGCTGGCCTGGGATGGGCACAAACCCGCACCTTTGGTATATGTGGCTGGTGCCATAACCACTGTGCTATGCGCACCGAGCCACAAACTTGTATTTTTAAACTTGATGCTGATGAAGTTCTTTGATAATTTTTATTTCTTTGATTATTTTTTTTTTTTGAGACAGAGTCTATGTTGCCCTGGGTAGAGTGCCATGGCATCATATCTCTAACTCTTGGGCTCAACTGATCCTCTTGCCTCAGCCTCCTGAGTAGCTGAACTACAGGTGCCTGCCACAAGCTATTTTTAGAGACGGGGTCTCACTCTTGTTCAGTCTGGTTTTGAACTTCTGAGCTCAAGCAATCCACCTGCCTCCGCCTCCCAGAGAACTAGGATTACAGGTGTGAACCACAGCGCCTGGCCTCTCTTTGATTAATTTTTATTTTGGCCTTGGGCTGTTGGGTCCTATGCAATAACACACTTGGGCAGAGACTAACTCAACAGAAGACAGCACAATTACTCATGATTAGAGAAAGAAAAAAAGACTTTATAGTTCTAAGTCAAGTAAAATCCAAGAGTACTAAGTAAAATTTCATTTGAAATACTGAAAACTTAGAGCTCTCCTCTAATAAACTTGATTTTCAAGAATTCTTAAAAAAATAAAAAATTACCATATTTTAAGTAGAAGCCTGAAGTTACAGGCATGATCTCACCAGTTAGTGTTACAGCGCAATATCAGACTGCCTCGGCTCAAACTGTGTCACCCTGAGTGAGTTACTTCATCTCTTAGCAACCAAACTCTCTGTAAAATGGGGTAACAGAGGTATCTGTCCTTACAAGGCTGAAATGGGGTGATATACTAAACTGTGTATCATAATGCCTGATATAGTGTTCAAGAACTATAAACTAGGCTTGGCGCCTGTGGCTCAATCAACTAAGGCGCCAGCCACGTACACCTAAGGTGGCAGGTTCAAATCCCCAGCCTGGGCCCCCCCCAAACAACAATGATGGCTGCAACCAAAAAATGGCCAGGCGTTGTGGCAGGCACCTGTGGTCCCAGCTACTTGGGAGGCAGAGGCAGGAGACTGGCTTGAGCCCAGGAGTTGGAGGTTGCTATGAGCTGTGATGCCATGGCACTCTACCTAGGGGGATAGCTTGAGGCTCTGTCTCAAAAAAAAAAAAAAAAAAAGAACTATAAGCTATTATTATGTTCCTCCACCTTTCCTAATATCTATGCTAATGGCCTTCTCCTTCACCAAAAACAAACAAAAGCCCATTATTACATTCCACAGTAGATATATTTGGATAAAATTAATTTTTATTTAATATTCTTTTAAAAATATTTTTTTAAATATTTTTAAATTTTTTAAAAAATATATATTTTTAAAAGTTTTCATGTCTATAAAAGTCAAGCTGAAATTTTTAACCTAAAGTATTTCAAAAATAATTTCAACAGGAGTTTGAATAGCATTTAACTTACTTTATTAAGTTATATTCAGATAGTTTTATTAGTGAGTCATTGGTTCTTAATTTTTTGTTTGTTTTTGTTCTTTTTTTTTTCTTTTTTTTTTAAAGAAACAGAGTATTACTTTGTCCCCCTTGGTAAAGTACTGTGGCATCACAGCTCACAGCAACCTCCAAATCCTGGGCTTAAGCGATTCTCTTGCCTCAGCCTTCTAAGTAGCTGGGACCACAGGCGCCTGCCACAATGCCTGGCTATTTTTTGTTGCAGTTTGGCCAGGGCTGGGTTTGAACCCGCCACTCTTGGTATATGGGGCCAGTGCTCACTGAGCCACAGGCGCCACCCGTGTTTGTTTGTTTGTTTGTTTGAGATAGAGTCTCACTATATCACCCTGGCATCACAGTTCACAGCAACCTCCAACTCTTCAGCTTAAAGGATTCTCTTGCCTCAGCCTCCCAAGTAGCTGGGACTATAGGCACCTGCTACAATGCTGGGCTAGTTTTTCTATTTTTAGTAAAGACAGGGTCTCAATTTTGCTCAGGCTGGTCTTGAACTCCTGGCCAGTACTTAATGTTTTTAATGGACCCCACACCTCTGCCACAACTTCCTTAAGAGGACCTTGAAAAGATATGAGTAACACTTTCCTTTAGAAAGAGGAAAGTTAGTGCTATTGTTTTTAGAAAAGGTAACTACCTACTATGCTCAAAGAAACAAGTATCTTTTTTTTTTTTTCCTTGAGTCTCACTTCTATTGCCCAGGCTAAAGTGCCTTGATATCAACCTAACTCTCAGCAACCTCAAACTCCTGAGCTCAAGTGATCCTCCTGCCTCAGCCTCCTGAGTAGCTGGGACTACAGGTGCCTGCCATAACTCTTCTCTAATTTTTTCTATTATTAGTAGAGACATGGTCTCCCTCCTGCTCAAGCTGGTCTCTAACTCTTGAGCTCCAGGGATCTTCCCAGAGTGCTAGGATTACAGGTGTGAGCCACCATATCCAGTCGAAACAGGTAACTTTTTAGAGTAACAGAATGAAATCAGAATAATAGAAATAAATCATTAAAGAAATCAGAATTTACATATCAAGAGTCCACGTTTCCTATCTCTCCCCCACTAGTGTTTGTTCATTTAAAGAAACTCTCATTTTATTTTTACAGAAATATGTCATTTCTCAAGTGTACTAGTTGATGATGTTAAAATTAAACATTACCTTTTGCTGTGATCTGGCTCTGGGTGCTCAACATCTGACTTTACTGAAGACCTTCTCTCTTTTGGAACCTTATATATTAACATACATGAAAAGAATTTAGTTCTTATCTAGTATAGTTCATCCAAAGACATAGCCTTTTATTTTCCAGTAAACTTGATCATTCATTTATCTACTGGTTGCCTATCAAACACCAGGCTCTGGGGACACACGAGGAATACCACATGGTGAAAAAGGACGACAGTGTCTGCCCTCAAGGAATTTATAATCTGCTCGCCAATCTGGTTGATATGTAAAAAGCGACTGCCCCTAAATTGTCAAATAAACTCAGGGCATCACAAATTAACTTTGTCATTGGAGTGTAGGTTTCATCTCTTAAAAGAAATACCTCTGCCCTGGTTTTACCCATTTACCTACATAATATAATAGAAAAGCTGCTAAAAACACAGCCTAGCTCTTCCTACCTTCCCACTGCTCCTTCCTACTAATCTCCCTGCAGATCAAATGCAGAAACAATAGGAACAGCCATGTTACCTACAATTCTTCCAAATGCTGGCTTTATATGATAAAGTCTTTAGATTCTTTGGGACTCATACATCCATTACCTGGAGGTCAAATCTTACTGAGTTTGTTCTACTTCTTTGATTTCTCTTTTGTTTATCTAATTTTTTTTTTTTTGCAAGGGAAGTAAAAGGTGGGCAAACATTACTGAGTGTCCCGTGAACATCAACCCAACTGAGACTCCCCATGTGCACTCTAAAATGACTCAGACACTTGAAAACCGTTTTCAGCAACTGTGAGGCTTTCTATTCCTAGACTCTTGTCTCACCACTAAAGACAAAATAAATTGTTTCATGTATTAACAATGTGCTTCTAAAGCTTTACCAAAATTATTGCGTAACACTGACTGACGCTTACAACTATAAGAACTGAAACAATAATGCAGTTCATTTAAAAAATACATTTACACCTGTCACAAGAAGCCTGATAAATTAAGTATAACTAAAATTTCACCCTTCATGAACAGATAGAAGGATTAATCTCTTCTTGAGATGCGAAATGCTTTTAGGACAGTTTATTTAAAACATTTACACACACGTGTGTGCACACACACATACCCCTGACCACTATAAACTAGTTTTTGCGGTTTTTTTGCAGCCGGGATCAGGTTTTGAACCCCTCACCTTTGGTATATGGGGCCAGCACCCTACTGCTTTGAGCCACAGGCACCACCCTGTAAGCCAGTTTTATTATACTAATCTTTCTGACACTAAACTTGTTGGTTTTTTTCCCATTCTCAAAAGTTTCAGTCAAAAATATGTAACTTCATGAATGGAGTTTCATGTTCATACAACATGAAAAAAAATGTAACTTCATAATTAACAACCTGAACAGTTTTTACATTGATTAAGTCAATAAAACAAACCATTAAGAACTGACATACAATAAATTCTACTTCAAAGGAACTTTGTGTCTATGCTTCCCAGGCAAGGGTTTCTTCTAGCATTAGTTATTATACAAGTTTCTGTTCACATTCAAACTAAACAAACAAACAAAAAAAAAAACCCTTTACTTCAATCCCTCAAACACAACAAGCAGGACACACAGTATCATTCTAAGAAATAAATATTTTGCTTAGTTACCACCCTGATTTTGATATTTTGATCATCAAACCATTCTTTTTGAATTTTTTTTTTAAGAGACGAGTCTCACTCTGTCACCCTGGGTAGAGATGCGCTGCATCACAGCTCACAGCAACCTCCAGCTCTTGGGCTTAGGCGATTCTCTTGCCTCAGCCTCCTGAGTAGCTGGGACTACAGGCACCCACCACAACACCCGGCTATTTTTTTGTTGCGGTTTGTCTGGGGCCGGGTTCAAATCTGCCACCCTCGGTATATGGGGCCGGTGCCCTACCCACTGAGCCACAGGCGCCGCCCCTTTTTGAGTTTTTTTCCTCTTTATTTCTTACATTCAGGAAAAAGTACAGTGCCAAAATGTAAGACAAGCAATTGGTGAATCTACGTAAAGGTATTCAAGAGCTGAACATCCTATTATTTTAAGTTTTCTGTAGCTTTCAAAGTTTTCGAAAAAAAAAGACAGCAAAAATAAACTGTAATATATATATACACACATATATTATGTTCATAAGTAGAAACTGTCATTAAGAATCTTCTGGGAATCTTGAAAAGTTCCTGTCTTTATAAAGGTAGTGATCTCAATACAACGGTTACATGTAGTTACAAATTGCAGTAATGAGACAAAAGCCACCTGGAAAAGTTGTGCTTCAGCTCAGCCTGCTTTGAACAGTATCCCCAAACTTTTAACAGCCATCCCCAAGTATCTGCTACTGGTAGAAGGAAGGTTGCCCAAGTGGACCCAGGAACAAAGCAGATAGCCTACTGTGCTGAAAAGGTGCAGGTCCTCTTGCCCTGAACCAGACCAGGGCAAAATCCCAGCCACACACATCCTAGTTGTGTGACCTGAGGATAAGAAGTCCCACACGCACTGGCAACACGATGAGCACAATGCAGGTCACCTGTGAGTGGCAGCTAATATTATTAGGACAACTGTGGCAATGCTGAGACAGACCAGTGTCATCTCCAGATAATAAAAACCATGTAAAACTCCACGCAGATCATAGATCATATTTAATTAAGACTAATCCAAGCCTCTAGAAACAGCCAACAAAATATATCCTGATCTGAGAACTAAAAGTCCCAGACTAGAGAATACATTTTTTTTTCTTTTAATGACTCCTGCAATCAAATCAAATCAAAGACTCTGTAACTTCATTTAAGGAATAGGAAATCAACCTGACAACACAGGTACAAAGGTTAGAGCACAGGTCACTCAGCCCAGTCCACTCTTCATGGCCCTAAGACCTCCTTCAGTAAAATGTTCCAACCCAATAAGGCACACCTGCCATTTTTATGCAGCTTCACCTTTCAGATGGAGCCAGAGCAACTGGCTACTTCAAATGTTTTAAAAACAACCCTTTGATTCTATGATCCTAGATTTTTAACTTTGAACTACAGTAAGTCAAAGTACTCATTAAACTATTTATAGCCACTACAGAAGCAACTTGTATTATGTTCTGCCGGCAAGTGACTGTTTTATAGGCTGCTGAATCAAGTGCCTCTGAGACTGCAAAGGGCTTGGCAGGGCAGGCAACTGACCTTGTAGTAGTCATAGAGCAGACCCAGGGCGGCCGCGCTGTCTTCATCGCCATTGATACTCATCATGGCTTTGGTTGCTGCAGTGAGAGGATTTTCCAGGAAAGATTTCCAGGCTTCATCCTCACTAGTGTAGGAGCGCCGCTGTGGATAGAGCGCTTCATTCTGAAGAACCAATACAGGCCGTTTGCTTCAGGGAAATTAAAAGAAAAAACCCAAAACGTCAGATTTTCTTCCTTTCTTTTTTTTTTTTTTTGAGAAAGAGTCTTACTATGTTGCCCTTGGTAGAATGCTGTAGCGTCACAGCTCACAGCAACCTCTAACTCTTGGGCTTACACGATTCTCTTGCCTCAGCCTCCCAAGTAGCTGGGACCACAGGCATCCAGCTACAAGGCCTGGCTATTTTTTGTTGTAGTTGTCATTGTTGTTTAGTAGGCCCAGGCCAGGCTTGAACCTGCCAGCCTCGGTGTATGTGGCCCACGCGGTAACCACTGAGCTATGGGCACTGAGCCCAGACTTTTCTATTGCAAGACATCACAGATAATTTTTAAAGAACCAAACAACCAATTTTTTGACTTTGTCATAAAATACCTTGTTGTTTTATCAGTGACCCCAGGAAGGCAAATTAAGACGAGACCAAAGACAATCCACATTAAATGAAGACCCGTGGGTCCCCCCAGTAAGACAGAAAGTATTGAGGCAGCCAGAGAACCTACAGTTAACTTACACATGGAACCCAGGATACAATATAAGGTTAAAACAAAACAAAATCACCCCCAAGAAAATGTAGGCTATTCAAACTCTTTACATAAACAAACAAACATAGTTAAGGCAAAACAGAACATTTATTCTCTTCAAACACACAAAGAGAACTGCACCCTCTTCGGGAGAGTCCATAAAGTTCATCATGCTGCTACATGTTACTTCCCTCTTTCTCCTTGGATGCCATGCCTTAAAAAATTGCCTTAAAAAATGTCCTACTTAAAAACAGGGAGGAGAGAGGAGGGGCAGAAAGAGAAGGGGATACTTCATTTAATCCTTGGGGGTATATGAGAAAGTTAGACTATTCTAGTGATTACCAGGAGATTGAGCGTGGAATGTGGCCAAAGGGGACTGTAAATCAATAAAGAGGCATAATTTTCTGGCATGGGAGTAAACTGTTTATCTTAGAGATAAACACTTAAGAATCTGCAATAATAAATGAAGCCACTGGAAAAAAAAGAGATTTAAAAAAGAATAGGTGGGAAAATCTGTTATTAAAAAAGCTTTCCTAGTTTCCTACCCTGGTCAAGAACTGTTTCACTTTAACACTGTAGTTTGGCAGGAAAAATCCAGAAAAATCAATGGCAACCTTAGTGAAGCCTTATAGAAGATTTCATTTAAAGGATTAAAGCAAACATTACTGATTCCAAAAACCTGAAATGTAAACAGTCTCAATGACTGTTCAGTTAGCACTATTCATAAGTCAATAAAGCAAAAAAAATGGAACAATGACTCCAGCAAAACAAAGCAGTTTTCTGAAAAGAAGAAAAAATGAATTTCAAATGGTCAGAACTACTCTTGCGTTATCATTATTCTAAGAAGCAAATTTAAGGATCAGTTCTCATTGCAACAGACTAATGAAATATGTAAATGGCCTAAAGGTGACCTACCTATTTTAAAAGTGAATGTAGAAAGGCTGATTATCTTTTCAAGTCATCAACAAGGTTAGGGTTTGGCCATCACCCAGGCCCTTTAAAAACAGGTACAGATTTAGAAAAAGTAGAACATCTTTGAAAGACAGGGGAAAAAAAATCCATAACCTTAATTTATCCCCAGTCAATATTAAGTATTAATTCAAAGCCTAAAATCCTGGTTTACATTTGGTAAGAAAAGAAGTCTTGAGATGGTGTACTATTTTAACACAAAACACACTCAAAAGGTTATTCAAAGCAAACAGTCTGTTGAAGAATGGAGATAATTTATACAAATCTACAATTAAAAAACATACATATATATGTGTGTGTGTGTATATATATACACAAAGTGGCATTACCTGAGCCACCAGGGCCAGAATATAACAGCTACTTAACCAGTGGTACCTTGGGGTGATTTACTGGTGCATTGCTAACCAGAAGACTATGACAGTACTTGGCTCATTCAATTCCCGTAATGCTAGTTTTTCAGCTTCCCTTCTTCTCTCACTGCAACCCAAATTTGTACAAACAACAGAAAATAAATATTTTTTGAATGGTTTTATGTCTGGGATCACCTGAAGGTGTTCTGTATTTCCAAAGTGTGCCTTAGGCCAAAATGTTAGCTTTGGAAATTTTGCCTTATCTAAGAACGCCAAGAAACACACAACCAGCTGCCTTTCTTAGTCTACTTCCTCATGACAGCGGGAAGTAGGCTGCAGTCCATAAAGGTTCATCGTTACTTTCAGGTGAGCCCTGAACCCCTCATCAATAATCTCTCAGACTTTTGAAATGTATTTTATGCAATATTTCAACAGCATATTCTACAACCAAAAGTGATCTATTTAAGACACTCCATACATAATACCTAATCTTCTCATCCAGAAAAAGAGCACACTTGAGATGATCCTTAACACATAATTATGAAACTAGGAGGGGTACTTACCTGCCCTGGATTTACTGACCTGAAATACTCAGATTGAGTTGGTGTTATTTCTTTTTTTTTTCTTTGAGATTTTTATTTTGGAACAATTTTATATTTACAGAAAAGCTGCAAAGAAGATACAGGTATGTCCCTCACCTAAATTCCCCTCATGTCTTACATTATCATATCTTACATTACCACCTTATATTTGTCAAAGTATTTTCTGTAATCATTAACTCCGACAGGCATATTATTTTGCACAGTACTTTCTAGTTTGTCATCCTGATTTCAAAGTTTCATCCTCTGATACTCCCGAGCATTAAAACACAGTAATCTGTAATTACTATCAATGATGCAAGTGGCAAAGTAACTCCTACAGCTCACTCACACAGCCAGCCAGAGAAAAGAAAATGCCAGGACAACCGGGGCTCTTCAACCTTTCCCTAAATCTCTCTGCTCTGAAGTTCTAGCAGGTCTCTAAGTGACAAGATAGCGCGACAACAGATTACCTGGAGAAGTCTACGGGTCCTGCCAAGGAGTGCGTCTCAAAGAGATCCATTAGACCAAGTGGGCAAAAGCGACCCGGGGCGGCGGGGAGGGTCCCGAGCCGGGTCGGCAACCCCTGGCCGGTGGGCCGCCCCAGTCTCTCCCCGCACCCTGGGGAGCGCGCCCGACCGTGGGAGGAGGAAGAAGAGGGAGGTGGGTTCTCCAGTGTCGGGTTTCCCGAGGCCAGAGTCTCCCTGGAGGCTCCGACCGAACAAAGAGGCGGGAGTGCTGTGAGGCAGAGGCCACCGAGGCGAAGAGCCGACCGCCGGACGACCCCCGCCCGCTCAGCGCCCGGGCCGCCGCACCTGCCCGACTGGCCCGGCCTCCCGAGCACGCGCCGCGCTCGCTCCCGACAGGTGCGGCCGGCCGGGAGGCAGCCGGCAGAGGCCCCCCGGCCCGGCCCCCCGCGGCGACGGACTCCGGCGCCCGCGCTTCACTCACTTGTCGTATTCCTGTGTCATCGCGCTCGCTCGCCGCTGCCGGGCCGTAGAACTGGACTTTCGAGTTGGGACAGTACACCCGATCCGGGGGGAGGAGGCGGCGGCTGGCGGCGGGTCCAGAGCGGCGGCCCCGACGGGTTGGGTTCGCTTTTCTCGCTCTGAGCCGGCTCCGCGCGGGCTGCGCGCACTGGGCGCCGGGCTCGGCCGCCCATTGGCTGGTTGAGCTCCGAAAGGGGGCGGGGCCTCAGAACTAAGTGGCCGACCTGCGCCCCCTGATTGGCCGGCCCCGAGGGGCGGGAACGAAGGTGCAGAGTCGCGCGGGTGGGGGATCCGCGCGTTTCGCGAGGCGGCGCTCGGCGTGGCTGCGATGCGGCTGGCGCGAACCGCTCGCAGCCTTCAGCGTCCACCCTGCCTGGGCTCGGCTGCCTGCGATCCGCTGCCTAGGGCTGGGACGCGCACCTATAGCCCTCCGCGCCTCTCTGTGTGCGCACCAAGAAGTCCCCGCTCGCGCGCCTGAGGCGGTGCGCTCCGTGAAGTCTCCTCTGCCTTGGAGTCTCCCAGGCCCTCCGCGGGTACAGGGATAGAGCCCCCGCGACCGCCTGCCCGTTCTCTCAGGTCTTTCGGTGTCAGGTGCCCCGCGCTGCCAAGGGACCCTCTGGGCAAGGGCGCCTCGGCCCGTCGGGGGTCCGCGACACGTCTGCTCACTTTCTACTTCTCTCTCCAGTCACCCCTTGAGTACCACAGCTTTTCCCCAAAGTGTATCTCCGAAATTTCCCTTTTCTCCTTGCCCACCGCAGCTGTCTGGTTTTAGAATTTCTGGCTCATCCATCTGGCGCTGTTCACTATGTGACAGTCACTGGAAATCTGCTACAGCCTCCTAACTCACTGTTACACTACGGAGTGGTCGTGCCAGCCTCGCGGTGCCCCCTTTCCTAAGCCCACCCCACCTCCGTGCCCCCAGCCCCCCTCCCCTTCAGCCCCTCACTTCAGCCTCCCCATCTGCGCTCCCCCAGCTGCCTTTCAGCAGTGTCACCTCTCTTGCCACCGCTTCCATTCATTTCCACCCCGAATGACCCAAATTGTCCTTTCTGAGCTGGAGCTCCATTCTTTTCCAGGGGCTGCGGACTTATTCAGAGAGACCTAACCAGATGCCAGGCACTATCCTAGATGCTGGGGGATAGGGCAGTTAACGCAAAAGACAAAATTCCTTGCCTTCTTGGAGCATCCCAGTTGGGGTAACAGGAAATAAAATAAATAAATTATATGGCGAGTTCTGTGGCAGAGAATACAGCAGAGCAGGCAGATGGGGAGACTGGGTGAAGCGGGTTTTCAGACTTGAAGGAGGTGAGGCTGCAGCCTTGGAAGTACTTGGGAGTGATTTGGTGCAGGCAGAGGCACAGCCAAGCGGGGTGGGGGCGCCAGCGTAGCTGGAGGGCAGAGAGATAATGGGCGCAGGGGAGCAAATTTTTCAGGGCCTTGCAGGCTTCTGCAAGGAAGGTTTTTATTCTGGGTGACAGGGGGACGCATTGCAGGGATTAGAGTAGGGCAGTGACATGATCTCACTTGTGTTTTATAGTTATAGTCTGGTTGCTGTGTGGCAAGGACGGGGTAAGAATGATTGATTGCCATAATGTAGGCAAAAGAGAATAGTAGCGCCACCCAGGTGGTAGAGAAGTGGAGGGAAGTAGTTGAATTCTGTATATATTCTGAAGGTAAAACCAACAGGATTTCTTGCGAATTGGAAATGGGTGTAGGAGAAAGAATCAAAGATGACCACAAAGTTTCCAGCTGAGCAACTGTAGGGAATGATTTGCCATTCCCTGAAAGAGGAAGACTGCAGGCAGGTGTAGAAGTTTTGGAGGGAGCAGGAGTCCGTCTAGAATGTGCTAAGCTCAAGATGTACTAGGGAGCACAGTGGATGGGTCAGGGCACTGTTGGAAGTCAGACAGGAGTGCACAGGAGAAATCTGAGCTGAAGCTCCACTTCTGGGCATCATCCACATCAGATGGAAGGTAAGGCCTTGAGGTGGGATGAATCTCCACAGCTGTGTGAGGACAGAAAGAGGAGGCGTCCTGGAGCCTCCAATACAGCGGGGTTGGGAGGGAGAAGAGCCAGTGGAAGAGACAGGAAAGGGGAGTGTCCAAGCCAACTAAAGAAATGAACAAGGAGTGGCCTTCCCACAGTGCCAGCAGCCTAGCCCTGCTGCTCTCTGTCCTCTATGTTCTAAGAGAGCCTCACTTCTCACCACCCTCTGGGGTCTGTCCTCTAACCCTGGGAGCAGTGCAGGAGCCATGCAGCCTGTTATTTTTTCTTATGTACTAGTTTTCTGTTTAAATAAATTAAAAGCAAGCTAATTTAAGAAAGATAATAGTGACACAGGTCGTCCATAGATGTGATGCAATCATCAGGGTGGTGCAGAGTGACTGATATTGGGACAGTGACCCTTTGCTTTTCCTCTTCTGGTAGCCCATCTCCACAGTGTGACAAGGGTGACCTTTGCAGAACACTGATTTCACGTCACCGTGTTATGCTCACAATCAAGTCCAAACTCAGGAGCACGGTGTGTAATTAACAGCTGAGCATCCTATGCCAGCCCGTAGGACCATCCTGCTCACACCCCAGAGTCACTCCAGCCTTCCCTGCTCCTCCCGTTTGTGCTTGGCAGACTCTACTCAACTTCTAGACTTTGCACTTTCTTCTTGGTTGCCTTCCTGTCCTTCCAGGGATCAAAATATCTTGGCACCTTCCACATCACCCCATCACCCCATTTACCACATTCTGTTTGTTCTGTGCTTTCTTGTCTGTTTCTACCATAGTGTGAGTGTTTCCAAGGAGGGCAGCAATTGGACCACTTTCATTTTAATGCCCCCCATGCCTGGTATGTACATGACAGCCAGCAAATGTTTACTGAGTGGATACAATCCTCACCCTGTTGTGCAGATGTGCACTGAAAGCCCGGGTGCCTGATCCATGGTTGGCACAAAATAAACAGGGGATGAATGAAGAAACATCAAATCATAAAACTAAAAACAAGAACAGGAAGGGCCCGAGGTTATTAGATGATAGATGTAGCAATAAAAAACTTTGGGTTTATTTTATAAATTTGAACACAGAATTCTCTAAAATAAAGAGAATTTTTTATGAGCTCATGTATGAGCTGTTGGAAATAACCTTTTTTTTTTAGTTATAAAAATAACACATGCTCATAGTTAAAGAAGAAGCAAAAGAGAAAGAAGGGGATGAAGAAAGGGACAAAGAATGGAAGGAAATGCAGCAGGACGCAGAGTCCAAGCAGTCCTCCCCCCCGCTCCATGCCCAGTCCCTCACCCCTAGATAACCACTGTTAATCATCTTTGTGCATCTTTCTAGATGCTTGGTATTTATACACAAACATGCATATTCTCCACAAAAGGGATTCATACTATGCATTTTCCTCCCCAGCGTGCTTATTTTCACTTTCCTGTGTCTTAAATGTTCTCCATGTCATCACATAGAAATCTACACAGTGTTTCTTTGAATGGATATGTAATGACTGGACTCTATCAGCAATTAGTTTTTTCTCTCATTTTTCCACAATTACAGATATTCACAATGAACAGCCCTCTAACCACACTGTCGCACACTTAATCAAGTATAGCCATAGGGTAAATTCCTAGAGTTGGAGTTACTGGGAAAAAGGTATGCACAGTTGCAATTTTTATGGATCTTGCCAGACTGTTTTCCAAAAGGCTGCCCCATTTAGCCTCCTTCCAATGTGCCACACCCTGAACACCCACGGGTGCTATCGAAGTTTGCTAGTCTATTAGATACAAAATTGTGTCTCATGTTTTTGATTTGCTTTTGTAAAAAAAAGTTATGAGTGAGGCTTTGCATCTCTTTCTTTGAAATAACCTTTTTATCCTCAAGGATGAAGTAGCATTTTTTTTAAAGAAGGAGGATCTCTGAAGGCACCTCCTCAAATCATGGGCCACAGAGTAGGGAACTGAGTTGGACCCGCTAGAGACCTTATGGTACAGCATTAATGGACTTGAGGATATAAGGAGTCCAGGGTAAGGCAGCAAATTGAGAAAGTTACAAGACCTGGGCGCTAGTCCAGGTTCTTCTACTGACCAGCAGGATCATCTCAGTAGAGTCATTTTCTCTGGGGCCTCAAGTTCCTGTGCCCTGTGGCTCTAAGAATATTTGCTATGATCAGAACCAAAACAGCTACCCACAGTTCACAGCTTGAAGTCCAAGCGCCTTAGCCTGGTGCTAAGTTTCTTCTCGATCTAAACCCAACGTATGCTTCCCATTGATGTTCCAGTTAAAACCCTCCAATTTAGGGGCGGTGCCTGTGGCTCAGTGAGTAGGGCACCAGCCCCATATATTGAGGGTGGTGGGTTTGAACCCAGCCCCAGTCAAACTGCAACAAAGAAATAATGGGGTGTTGTGTCCGGTGCCTGTAGTCCCAGCTCCTCCGGAGACTGAGGCAAAAGAATCGCCTAAGCCCAAGAGCTGGAGGTTGCTCTGATCTATGACACCAGGGCCACAAAGTGAGACTCTGTCTTTAAAAAAAAAAAACAAAAAACACTCCTCATCTATTCTCCAGAGGCCGACCTCCATGTCATGGCTTCCAGGAGCCCTTCCCAACCCTTAGAATTTCTCCCCGACTGCTCAGTTACCCCTTTACCAAACCACTCAGGGCACTTGCTCTGTCTTTTCTAATTCAGTGCTGCATGAAGTTGAGAGAATTTTTTTTTTTTTTTAAGACAGAGTCTCACTTTGTTACTCTTGGTAGAGTGCTGTGGCGTCACAGCTTACAGCAACCTCCAACTCTTGGGCTTAGGCAATTCTCTTCCCTCAGCCTCCTGAGTAACTGGGACCACGGGCACCCACCACAACGCTTGCCTATTTTTTTGTTGCAGTTTGGCCAGGGCTGAGTTTGAACCTGCCACCCTCCGTATGGGGCCGGCACCCTACTTACTGAGCCACAGGTGCCACCCGAATTTGACAGAACTTTTACTCAAACAGAACTAGGGGATGGACAACCCTAAAGAGAGTCAGGGCTTTAGTCAGCTTATTAGGGCCCATGTAGACAGAAGAAAGTGTAAGGGACAAAAAGTTGAGAAGTGGCCACTCCAGGTGGCTCATGCCTATAATCTTAGCACTCTGGGAGGCCAAGGTGGGCAGATTGCTTGAGCTTATGAGTTCAAGACCAGCCTGAGCAAGATTGAGACCCCCATCTCTACTAAAAATAGAAAAACTGAGACAAAAGGATCACTTGAGCCCAAGAGTTGGAAATTGTTGTGAGCTATGATGATGCCACAGTACTCTACCCAGGGTGACAGCTTGAGACTCTGTCTAGAAAGAAAAAGGAAAAAAAAACCATTGAGCAAGCTATGTATCATTTGCCTGAATCAGAGAGTGTAGCATCCAGATAGTCCCTGTCAGAGTTCATTTCACAGAATTGGCAGCATCTAGGAAGAGGTGCCCTAAGTAAGTTATGCACATGTATATATGTGTGGTACTCTCTCCCAATGGTACAGTTGAGGACACAGACATTAAAGTCACATAGCAAATAAATGGAAAACGGGGGCTTGACTCCTGGGTTTCTGCTTTGGGGTCTGCACTCTAACTATTCTGCCTAGATTTTGAATGGAATGAGGCAGAGATCATCCCGATAGGGTCACCCATACAGAGAAGGCCTTAAGGCAGTGGCTCTCAGCCTTCCTAATGCCACAGCCCTTTAATACAGTTCCTGTGGGTCGTGACCCACAGGTTGAGAACTGCTGCCTTACGGGTTCTAAAGAGAGAGACTGTGTAAGGTACCGCTGATATAGTCTGGAGAAGCATGGTGCCACTTTTTTTTTTTTTTCAGTTTGGCCGAGGCCAGGTTCGAACCTGCCACCCTTGGTATATGGGGCTGGCACCCTACCTACCAAGCCACAGGCACTGCCCCATTGTGCCACTTATTGCTCTTTTTATTCACCACCTGGAGTTAGAGATATAGCAGTAAGCAGGACATCAAAGTTTGGCTTTCATGGAACATTGGTTGAGGCTAGGAGCAGGATGGGCATTAATAAAAACTAAAAGAAAAAAAAATGGGAAAGAACCTCCTCCCCCCAAAAAATTTTTTTTAAAAACTCAAACCGATCTAACTTCAAATTCTGGGTTTTCCCCTTATTTTTACTTTGAGCATTCTACTTCACTTGGCAGTCCTCGGGTTTCTCATCTGGAAAATATGGAAAATAAAGCCGCATGGTGGGGAGTTAACTAAGATAATACGCTTAAAGACTCTCACACAATCCCTAGCATGTAGACACTGGATGGATGGCTTCCATTGTCTTTAAAGATTAGGAGGGCAGGGATCCTGTGCATTTCCTCTGTGTGCTTGTTTGCTGGACATGTGACCTCATCATCATTTGATGGCCACCTTCAAGGTCAGCACATTTAGGGAATCCAGCCCTATGAAATAGCTTGTGTTGAAGGGACATCCCAAGTGGTTGAAGGATGTTGGTGGAGTATTTGTGCCCCCACACCCGAGCATCTGTCCCATCCAGCTACCCAGAACCCCATGTGTCATGCTTGCCAGTGGTAAGATGAAAGCCTTCTACCTGGAGAAACAGGGCGTGGGTGGCAAGGCGTGGGGAACCTCCACCCTTACCTCCGGCTCCATGACCGAGCCCCACTTTCCTTAACCATGCAATATGGGATAATAATCCCTATCACTAAGGGTTTGCTTATTTTTGTTTGAGAACTGTCTCAATGCCAGGCACCTTACAGAAGCTCCATAAATATTAAACTTTTCACTTCCCCATTTTTCCTCACTATAGCATAAAGTGCTTAAGGGACAAAAAGTATCTCTCATATTTAAAAAAAAGTCCCTTATCATCTAGCATAGGTACAAGTACACTGTAGAAGGTCAACAATCATTGTTCATTGTGGCAGGTAGTGACATTTACCTCCTTTTGGCAGTATTCAGTGGCAATGTGATCACACCCCCAAGCTCATTTGATTCTTTTTTTAAAATTTCAGACTAATGTAGGGTACAATTAGGTTACAATGAATGTTTGCTTTTGTTAGGTAGAGTCCCTGTTGTAGTTGTGTCCTGTACCCAGGAGGTGTGCCATATACCCTTTCATTGTGCCCATCAAGTGGGAACACACCAATCCTCGTTTGATTCCTAAAACAGCCCTTTGAGGTGCACAGGGTTATGCCCATTTTGTAGATGGAGAAATAGCCAAAGGGATGAAATGACAAATTCAAAGTCTCAGGACCTGAGTCCAGCCTTCTTGTTTCTGCATCCCATGTGTCCCTTCTAGTAGTGGTATCACAAGGGGTGAGCATTTCTGCATGACATTCTGGCTTTAGCCTATGGCCTCTGTTAGAGCACACCTGGACACATTAAATGGGACAGGGCCATGGCTGGTGCTGCCTAGTGACAATGTCTGGCTTGGAAGATGGCGTTTGATTCTCACTGATTCTCATTCACAAGATGCTCTCTCATTTCGTGGTCTCCATTGCTCTCCTCTCTTCCCCTGTGTCTCCCATGATGCTGTCATGAATGTTCTTGCTGAGGAAGGGTTGTCCCCTTCCCCACCAGACCTGCCTGCACTCACTCCCAGGATGACTGTAGTCTCAGGTGAGTCTTGTCAGATACCTGGGACTTGGTCCAGACTTATCACCAAACGCTGGCAGCTCTCCCTGTTTCTGAATGGAGGCAGCAGCAGCTATGCAAAGTTGGGTGTCACCCCCTTGTTGGCAACTAGGAACCTAGATGTCTCACATTCTTCCCCTATGGCTTCACTGTCAGTCATTCCAGCGAAGGCTCAGCAGTTGCAACACAGCTACCAGAAAGCCCTAGGCTTAAGAACATGGCCTTTACCTCCAGTAAACCTCTCTTGCCTCTGACTGACCCTGAGTGGGCACAGCCATTAGGCTTACTGTCATTTCAAGAAAACTCCCTGAGACTTAGAGCTGAGAGAGAAGCTTGCTGGCTCACATTTACATATTTTACTCTTTGAAAGAGAGAGTTATTAGTGAGCAGACATCTCTTTTACAAAATAATGTTCATTTAAAATGGTCGGAGCATCTCACTACATTTAATTACCAGATATACATTTATTTCACTTAATTTTTTTTTTTTTTTTTAAGTAGAGACAGAGTCTCACATTATTACCCTCGGTAGAGTGCTGTGACCTCACACAGCTCATAGCAACCTCCAAATCCTGGGCTTAGGCGATTCTCTTGCCTCAGCCTCCTGAGTAGCTGGGACTACAGGTGCCTGCCACAACGCCCGGTTATTTTTTTGTTGCAGTTTGGCTGGGGCCGGGTTGAGTATATGGGGCCGGCACCCCATCCACTGAGCCACAGACGCCATCCCACTTAATTTTTTTTTAATTTTCACTTTTTAGGGAGGGAGAAAGCAAGGAGGGATTAAGCCCCTTTCCCTAAGTGACCAAATGAGGTGTTATTAACTAAGTTTTTACAATAAACCCTCCCTGGCTGAATTTCAAGTTTCCTTTACTTGCAATGCAAGTCTTTTGAGATTCACTTTTATGTCTTTTCTAAGCCATGAGGCTATCAATTCCAATATCTGGTATTTTGACTTGTTCTCATGGGTGATGATTTTTAAAAGGAAGAGCTAAGGATTGAAAAAGGAAAAGGGAAAAATTGGGAGAATTTTGGGATAAACAGGATAAATTTTGGTGGGGCAGGCAGGCCTTGGGGTTCCCGGCTTGCTCTTAAAGTAGGTGACCCTGGGTGTGTCTGCTCTGAAATGGTCACGGGCCCAGCCGGGTGATCTCCCTCTGTGGCACTGGGGAGCTCCCCAGCATCACACGGGTATCCTGTAATCCTTGTGATACAAGCTCCTCAAAGCAGCGAGAAACTCAAGTTCTTCTGCTCTGGGTAACCGTGGGAACGGGCAGGTGGTGGGCACTGTCTCCTGGAGGGGAGGGACCCCTGGCTGAGGACCACCCACCTGCTCTGGGGAGGCCAGGTGTGCTGTGGCATTTAGGCAGGGTCCTGAGGGAAGAAGGTGTCCTTCCCCACATTCCTGGCAAAGAATACAGCACGGGAAGGTGGGGGCGAGATGCCAGGGCTCGCCTGAGGCCGGGGGCTCAGTAGGGCACAGACATGCTGTGAGCCCTGGGACCTCCCAGCCCAGCCATCGAGGCAGCCAGGAGCTGTGGAGGGGCCGTGCGTGTCCTCTTATCACGTTTTTGAATGTAACCAGAAGAGGAAGGAGAAAGGCTTGGACAGGAGAGAGGCTCTGGGCCCTCTGGTGCGAGCTGAGCCCCACGGAGGGAGACGTCTGTCAGAGGCGCCAGGGACGTCATCGCGAGCTGTGGCGGTGACAGGTGGGGAGACTGGAGATTTACAGCTGCACTATTAGGTGAATGATGCTGTAATTGGGAGTCAGAGAAGGTAGAGGAAGAACAGGTTTGGGGGAGGGGTGGGGAGGATACGCTCTATCGTAAATACTAATGCTTTCTTCTTGTGGGCTCCTGAGACTGGAGCTGACATCACAGGCTGAGCGTGTGGAGGCAGCGCTGTGCCCTACACTTACCTGCAGCCCTGGGCAGGTAATTGAACTTCCCCCTGCCTCCGCCCTCGTGTGTACAGCATCACAATACAGCGTCTAAGGGCTTTTAAGAGGATGGAAGAGTGCATCTATGTAAAGTGCTTAAAGCAGCCATGGGCCTGCTTATCAGAACTCTGTGCATGTTTGATATGGCTACAGGAACATGTGGGCAAAAGTTAGGCTTATTTTTTCCCTTTTGTCTTAAAAGTACCTTGACTTGATTCAAAACCATCCTTAAATAGTAGAAACTGCACTGTAGGGCAGGGCCTGTGGCTTAGTGGGTAGGGTGCCAGGGTGGGGGGTTCAAACCCAGCCCAGCCAAATTGCAACACAAAATAGCCCAGCCCTATGGTGGTTGCCTGAACTCCCAGCTGCTTGGGAGGCTGAGGCAAGAGAATCTTCCAAGCCAAAGATCTGGAGGTCGCTGTGAGCTGTGACACCATAGCACTCTACAGAGGGTAACAGGGTGAGACTCTGTCTCTAAAAAGAAAAGAAAGAAACTGCACTGCAGTAACTGACAAAAATGTAGGAAGCTTTTTATAATTTCCCCCCTTTTATCACCACTTTCATTAAAGACATTCTTGAACATCTATTGGATAAGGCATCTGAAAGGAGCTGCAACCTGTGGCCACAGTCTGAAAGACTGCCTCCTTAGTAAAACAGGCCTCAGGCAGCAGGCTGTACTGAGTGTCAAAAACGGGATGTGTTGAGGGTGAGTGCCAAGGAACTGAACAAGTGAGGGGAGGGGAGAGGAAGGAGGTGATGGAGGGATGATAAGGCTGGACCACCAGGCCAGCCCACCCAGGTCCCTCAGGCAGTAGTGAAGATGGGCACTCGAGGAGAGGGATCTGATGTGATGCCCAGCCATGGGCTGCACATGGAGAGTAAAGAGTAATGGGAACAAAAGTAAATGAAATAACAGAAAACAAAACCAGCTCTGGAGTAGAGAGGAGCTTTAGCAGGATGACAGCACCTGTTGAGGAGGGGAAAGAGCCTAGGCCCACATCCCTAGATCCCTGGCAGCTCTGGCCCCATCAGGAGGACTCCTGGGGAATGGAGGTACCAGTGTGAGTGTCTAAGGATAGAAAGGTGATAGTAAGCATGTCTTTTTTTTTTTTTTAATTGCAGTTGGGTTTTTTTTTGGTTTTTTTTGGCGGGGGCTGGGTTTGAACCCACCACCTCCGGCATATGGGGTCAGCACCCTACTCCTTGAGCCACAGGTGCCAAATTTTTTTTTTTTTAAGTAAGCATGTCTTACAATAATTTCTTATCCTCTAACATGGCACAGAATACATTTTTTCATTTTTTCCCACTTTTAACCATGAGAGTTTTAAAATCCAGAGACTAACTTTTCATTTTAGGTAATGTTTAAGGTAATCACTTAATTTAAATTCATGTGGATAACAATGGTGACAAAAGGTAATTATATTTAAGTGGTATTCTAACTAAAAATTCCTTTGGGATTATCTGTGAGTCACCCAGTTCAACGCAAATATCCATAAAACATGTATTAATTGTTCCAGAAGGAAATGATTGTTTCAGAAGGGCAAAAGGCCAACTAAGTGGAAATACTAGGTTCTTAATTTATAAAGTCAATAAAAATGCTCTTTTGTAAGCTCTTCTCGAGTCTTAACATATTATCAGGTAAGCCTGGCACAAAAACCACTTTATGCTTAAATACATCATAAGGGCACAAAACAAGGGAACACACATTAAGAGCTTCTTGAATACATTTTGTGACAGATTTAATACTGTGTGAACTTACTCAACTTTCAAGGACACGGAAGCATTTTCAGTTAAAAAAATAGTTGCCAGCTACATACTCAAGATAAAAATACACACTATCAACTATGCAATATACAATAATTCATAGAAATTTCATAGCAGTCACACTTTGGAAATTCTATTCATGATCTTCCTAAAGATTCGGGAAATAGGCTCAGCGCCTGTGGCTCAATTGGCTAAGGCGCCAGCCATGTACACCTAAGGTGGCGGGTTCGAATCCCCAGCCCGGGCCTGCCAAACAACAATGATGGCTGCAACCAAAAAATGGCCAGGCGTTGTGGTGGGCACCTGTGGTCCCAGCTGCTTGGGAGGCGGAGGCAGGAAACTCGCTTGAGCCCAGGAGTTGGAGGTTGCTGTGAGCTGTGATGCCATGGCACTCTACCCAGGGGGATAGCTTGAGGCTTCGTCTCAAAAAAAAAAAAAAATCGGGAAATAATGCTCCTTTTCTCCTTTTAAGTATTATGACTTTTTGTATGAATATAGGACTGAATATTAATTTTGTTCCTAGGTGGCTTTGTGCCAATGGAGGAAAAAGAGATAACAAGGAACTATATCTGCTCTGCAGGTGCCCTGGCAGCCTCCTGCTGCTACGTGCCAGGAGGCCCTGGGCTCTCTCTCCTGGTTCAGCCTTTAGAAGGCACCTCCACTTCTGGATGGCAATGAGGGGCAGGCCTGCTGAGTGCCCAGAGGTAAATTTCCCTGTAGGGAGATAAGGCAGCACCATAATTATCAACCTATAACCATCATTATGTTCCTATAACAATGTTCACTGGTCCGGTGCCAGAAGCCTACTCCTTGTCCTTTTTAAGTCTAACTCAGACATCTCAAACTGCTTCAAGAAACACACATTTTAGGGTGGGGGGGGATTAAAAAAAAACACACACATGGCAAAACTGTGTTCCAAATGTGTGAAATACCCATGTAGATTGAAGCAGCATGGCAGTCCTGTTCCTCTTTGCCATGGGCGAATGATGCAGTGCTAGCCAGTGAGTGAGGAAGCGGGGGTGGCAAGGCGGTTGTTTATAAAAGCTTTTCTCATCAGATGAAGACTCTGAGAAAGTCTTTCATCTCAGCTCCCTCTTTCCACCTTGAATTTGGTTACATGGGATCCATCTAGTGACCAAGCAAGCCAAAGAGCAAAAAGCCATCATCCTGAGCAAGAATGGCAGAGCAAAGCCAGGGTCTGGGTCCTTGGTAATACTTCTGAGCTGCTAGGCCAAGTCTGGAGCTGCTTACGTCCAGGATTTCTGTTACGTAGTTAAGATTTCTGTTAGTTGCAGCCTAAAAGCACCCCTTAACTCACATACCATGTCATGATCCTTTTAACCTTTATTAATGTGTACCCACAAACCTTCCTCTACCCCAAGAATGCTAAAGCAATGGAATCTACAGTTAATTATTCTTTTTTTTGAGACAGAGTCTCACTTGGTCACTCTCAGTAGAATGCCATGGCGTCTTAGCTCACGGCAACCTCAAACTCTTAGGTTAAAGCGATCCGCTTCCCAAGTAGCTGGGACTACAGGCACCTACCACAACGCCCGGCTATTTTTTAGAGACAGGGTGTCGCTCTTGCTCAGGCTGGTCTCAAACTTGTGAGCTCAGGCAATCCACTTGCCTTAGCCTCCCAGAGTGCTGGGATTACAGGTGTGAGCCACCACACCTGGCCCAGTTAATTTTTTTTGTTGTTGTTGCAGTTTGGCTGGGGCCAGGTTTGAACCTGCCATCCTCAGTATATGGGGCCAGCACCCTACTCACTGAGCTACAGGAGCCACCCCCAGTTAATCATTTTTAAAGAAATGGAGCTTGGAATCTGGGGCTGAGACTCAGCTCTATGTCAGATGTGCATCCTTGGACAGTCTACTTAACCTCAGCTCTTCATCAGGTCAATAACAGCATGGCCCATACAGAGCTGCTGAGAGGACCAGATTTAGTACAGTACCTTATAGACACATTGATAAATAGTTGGTGCTCACTACATGCTACATAAGTTTCTGGCAGTAGACAGATTTGCTTTTCTTATGGCTGAATGCTGTTTTTAGATGCGAAAACACTCTTGTAAGAGTGACATTCCTTTATTAGGCCTGAGCCCAAGAGACTGAGGCTGCTGTAAGTGAGGACGATACCATGGCACTCTACCCAGGGCAGCAGAGTAGACTTTGTCTCAAAAAAAAAAAAAGATTTAAAGGTGGGCATGATGGCTTACGCCTGCAATCCTAGCACTCTGGGAGACTGAAGCAGGTGGATTGCTTGATCTTAGGAGTTTGAGACCAGCCTAAGCAAGAATTTTTTTTCTACTAAAAATAGAAAAACTAACTGGGCATCATGGTGGGCACTGGTAGTCCCAGCTACTCAGGAAGTCAAGGCAATAGGATCCCTTGAGCCCAAGTTTGAGGTTGCTGTGAACTATGACATTCTACCCAGGGTGACAGAGTGCAAAAATAAATAAATGAATAAATGAAATAAAATAAATTATAAATGTTAAAAAAAATTTGAAATGTATGTGAAGCCTCACTTTTCACTTTTCTTTCCTCCCTTTTTGATCTTCTTTTATAGATGTGAGTGGCCCAAAACTTTTTTTTGAGACAGGGTCTCACTCTTCCTCCCCACATAGAGAGAGTGCCAAGGGATCAGCCTAGCTCATAGCAACTTCAAATTCCTGGGCTCAAGCAATTCTGTCTCAGCTTCCTAAGTAGCTGGATTATAGTTGCCTGTCACAATGCCTGGCTAATTCTTCTATTTTTAGTAGAGATGGGGTCTCCCCTTGCTCAGGTTGGTCTCAAATTTCTTGTCTCAAGTGATTCTTGGCCTCCTGGAGTGCCCAGCCCCAACCCAAAACTTTTCACAGGTTTGAGCTATCTCAATGTTTTTAAGTATAGTAGAATCTCTGTAAGTTGGCCATTCAAGGGACTGTAGTAAACTCAACATACAGAGATGGTCAACATGAGGAACTAGGCCTGCTATGCTGATATGTACATGTAGTGCATGTTCAGTCTGTGAAAATTAGGTCACCTTAAGGAGGTGGTCCATGTGTGGAGGTGGTCAGCTATGGAGGTTCCACTGTATACGAAACCTAGCAACTTCAAAATTTTTCTTTTGGGACAGAGTCTCTGTTGCCCTGGGTAGAGTGCCATGGTGTCATCCTAGCTCACAACAACCTCAGACTCATGCACTTAAGTGATCCTCTTGTTCAGCTTCCTGAGTAGCTGGGACTATAGGCATGAGCTTCCACAACAAGGTATTTTTTCTATTTTTAGTAGAATTGGAGATCTTGCTCTTATTCAGGCTGGTTTCAAACTCCTGAGCTTAAACAGTTCTCCCACTTCAACCTCCCAGAGAGTGTTAGGATTATAGGCATGAGCCACCACACCTGGTCAACAACTTCAACTCACTTCAAATCTTAATGTTGATTACATAACATTCATATTCAAAAGACATTTTCCAGTTAAAGTCTTTAGAAAGCAATTTTTTGTGTTTTAAAAGATATGTTTTGGATAGCGCCTATGGCTCAGTGGGTAGGGCACCGGCCCCATATATGGAGGATGGCAGGTTCAAACCCAGCCCTGGACAAACTGCAACAAAAAAATAGCTGGACGTTGTGGCGGGTACCTTATAGTCCCAGCTACTTGGTAGGCTGAGGCAAGAGAATTGCCTAAGCCCAAGAGCTGGAGGTTGCTGTGAGTTGTGATGTCATAGCACTCAACTGACAGTGACAAGGTGAGACTCTTGTCTCTAAAAAAAAAAAAAAAAAAAAAGATATGCTTTGTATATTCTCCCCCAAATCCTACTTTTAAATAGGGCTATTTTTGCTTATTCCAGTACTTTGTTACTTATTTAAAGCTAAGAAGTATTTCATTGTATTGCTATGCCACAATTTGTTTATCTGCTTGTTATGGCCATTTGTGTTGTTCTCCCCCCGCCTTTTTTTTTTGGTGTTCCAAATATAATAAATTTGCCATGAATATTTGTGTACAAGTCTTTGTGTGAAAACATGCTTTAATTTTTGGTGTATACACCTAGTAGTAGAATGGCTGGATCATCAGGTGAGTATAATTTTCCTTTTAAGAAACTACCGGGCTCAGCACCCATAGTTCAATGGGTAGGGCGCCAGCCACATACACCGAGGTTCAAGGCCAGCTGAACAACAATAACAATTGCAACAAGAAAAATAGCCAGGCTTTGTGGTGGGCCTATAGTTCCAGCTATTTGGGAGGCGAAGGCAAGATAATTGCTTAAGCCCAAGAGTTTTAGGTTTCTGTGAGCTGTGCAGCCCAAGAGTTTTGGGTTGCTGTGAGCTGTGATGCAACAACTCTTCACTGAGGGTGACAAAGTGAGACTCTTTCACAATTAAAAAAAAAGAAGAAGAAGAAGAAGAAACTACCAAACTGTGCTCTAAAATGACTGTACCATTTAACATTACCACCAGCAGTGGGAAGACCAGTTGCTCCAAATCTTTGCCAACACTACTTACTATGATCAGTTTTTAGAAATGTGAGCAATTCTAATGGGTGTGCAGTGGTTATTTCCTTCTGGTTTTAATTTACATTTTCTTTTTCTTTCTTTTTTTTTTTTTTTTTTTTTGAGACGGAGCCTCAAGCTATCCCCCTGGGTAGAGTGCCATGGCATCACAGCTCATAGCAACCTCCAACTCCTGGGCTCAAGCGAGTCTCCTGCCTCCGCCTCCCAAGTAG
>CAUYQV010123410.1:0-54579 GCA_963574575.1 Galagoides demidoff | reverse complement strand
AGACGGAGCCTCAAGCTATCCCCCTGGGTAGAGTGCCATGGCATCACAGCTCATAGCAACCTCCAACTCCTGGGCTCAGGCGAGTCTCCTGCCTCCGCCTCCCAAGTAGCTGGGACCACAGGCGCCCGCCACAACGCCCAGACATTTTTTGGTTGCAGCCATCATTGTTGTTTGGCGGGCCGGGCTGAGGATTCGAACCCGCCCCCTTAGGTGTACGTGGCTGGCGCCTTAGCCGATTGAGCCATAAGCGCCAAGCCAGGGTTTGCTCTTTAACATCTGCATGGTGGAGCACCATTAAGATTTTGCAAGGAAAGACATCATGAGAACAAGATCTATATTTTAGGTACGTTCATCTAGCAAAAGTGTATGAAATGAGCAAGGGAGGGGTTAGGAGAATATGAAAAAAAGTTAGCTAAACTTCTCTCTTTTTAATTCTATCTCTTTTAGGTTAACATTGACCTTGACATTGAAAATTTGTCCTCAACAAAATCTAGGAATCAATAGTGTATCTGCCTGAAATAATTTGTTTTTAAATGAATTAGTTTTTTTTTTAACCTTTCCCCCTAATAGTCTGTAGGTTTAAAACATAATTTGAAGTTCATTTTCCAAAGAGCAATCCAATTTGGCTTTTGTTGTTTCTGGTTGGATATTATATGATTTTATTTTTTATTGCAAGCCTTTAGAATGGTTCACAGATGTTGCTGCTAAAATAGATCCTCCTGGAAATATTTGGATAAAGAGAAATCTCCGTTTTCATGGATTAAATTAATAGGAGATCTCTTTTTTAAACTTCAAGGCTATATTCACATTTGGGAAATAATAGTATTTCCTTAAATTTATAGAAGGCAATCATTGGGACAAGTGACATCAGGAATGCTAACTATGGGTCCTCATCTTTGCACTGAAGGTTGAGGTATGCCTTGTTCATATAAAGACCATCTTTCCTAACAGGGATTGACTAGGTTAATATTTTTATAATTTAAGAAACCCACGCTCCTACTTGGTCAGCTGTACTATAAAAATATAGTTATTAGAAGAATATCCATAGCTTGAAGTTTACATGTAGATATGCTGAAACTTAGACAATTCACCATTAGAAATAACTTAACACAATGTTCTCAACTTTAGTTAACAACTGAACAGCCAAGTCCTGTACTAATTGACATTGCATGTCAATGGCTCCCAAGATCTCCAACTTGGTCTTCTCTTCTGCTCTTCTCACCAAGCGGAGTCACTGCCTCTAAGCCCAAGTCTTCATTGTCACATCTTCTTTTCCAATTTTGCCCCTCTTAAGACCCAAATCCACAACATTTTATTATACATCTTCCCATCAGGCAGCTTACATTCGAGAAGACCAAATCATATCTTTTTTTTTTTTTCCAGATAGAGTCTCATTCTGTTGCCCAGGCTAGATTGCTATGGCATCAGCCTACCTCATAGCAACCTCAAATTCCTAGGTTTAGGGATCCTCCTGCCTCAGCCTCCTGAACAGCTGGGACTACAGGTGCCCGTGACAATGCCCAGCTAATTTATTTGTTTATATTTTTAATAGAGACAAGGTCTTACTCTTGCTTAGGCTGGACTTGAACTCTTGAGCTCAATTGATCCTCCCACCTCAGCCTCCCAGAGTTCTAGGATTACAGGAGTGAGCCACTATGCCTGACCTCAAATTTACCACTTCATCCAAATACTGTTGCTCCCACATCTTGGGCCCATAGTAGGGCCCCTGCATCAGCAGTTCCAGATTGTGTTCCAGGAGCACTGCCCCCACCCCCCCAAAAAATCTTAAATAATAGAAGAGATTTATGGTTAAATGAATCTGGGAAAGCCTATATAGTATATCACACTTATTTGGAGGTTTGCAATGAAAATTAATCTTCTAAAGACCATTAGACTTCTTAGATGACTGGCCTACAACAGAAAACATGTTTACTTTATTTGATGTTAGATCCCATTTTGGGATTACACCAATCAATATTCTGAAAAAAACAATGTTTACAAAAAGACACTTTGAGAACCGCTACTCTAGATGAGTTTTTACTTTTTCCATTCCCTAACTGCTACATAAAAACAATATCCCCTCGTCTAGTTATACCCAAGATTATATCTAGAGCCAGACTGGATATATAACATTCACTTCCTAACTTCAGCACTCATCAGCTGTGAGGTCCGTGCAACTTACATAAACTCTCTGCTCCAATTTTAAATCCTTAAAGAACTATAAGGACTAAATAAAGCAATACATGCAATATCCTTAAAATAGTGTCCGAACCACAATAAACATTCACTTTTATTATTGTTGTTGTTACCTCTAAACTGTCATTCAACTCTCTGCTGTTTTTAATGTCTTTGACGCTTCCATAGTTTCCATACTCATCATTTCTTCCCTGGACCATAATAATAATAGGAATTTACACATAGTTTGGGTCTATATAAGTTTGTCCATTGTCTTCTGGTACATTATCCAATTAAACAAATAAATACTTCATTTACTCTGTCCACAAACTCTTTACTTTGCAATTTATTCACCACACTGCAATTTGTGCATTAACACAAATCTAATGATCCCATTCCTAAGATCAAAAACATTTAATGATTCACCCATTATCTATGTAATAAAGGGAAGTAACAATTCCTCATCATGGTAGACACACCAGTCTGGCCAAAGTGCACCCTGCCTGCAGTTTAGAATATATAATGGGCTTTCAGATCACCTGGTTTGGCTAATACTATTTTGTGGTTCTGCCTTCCTTCCTCTACTTATTAAAAATACCACTCAATCCTTAAGTTCCACCTCAAATTTCACCCACTCTTTGAAATAGTTCTCAATTCCATGTAGTTAGCATTCTTTTCTTAATTCTACATTTTTTTAAAAAAAATTATAACTCATATCATGTTTTTGCTGCATCTCACACAAGTATGCAGAGACTGTGTCCCAGGTTAAAGTATGAGCTCCATGCAAAGTAATGTCTGATTTGTGCTTTTATACTTTATTAAACCAGACACCATGCCTTACATGTAATAGGTGCCCATATAAAAATTTATTGAGAAGTTTGCTTACATAGAGGGCTTCTCACCACTTATTAGTATATTCGACATCTTAAGCAAATATTATACCTAAAAGAATGGTTGAGAATTCTGTCCTTGCCAAAAGTTTCCACTCTTTATAAAAGAATTCACAGTAGGATTCCTTTAACAGGGATGTGAGCCAGTATCTTTAAGTAAAAACACAATCACATGGAACTTTTGCAAAACACACCTACAGCACACACCTGTATCCACCAACCTTCCCTGGATTCTGCCTTCTTGGGATATTATCGTGTTTTCATTGGGATTCTCTTGTAATAAGTGAAAAATCTAATTAATATACTGGCCCTATAAGAATAGCGTATCTTCATTTTTCCATTGGAAACTTCCTGGTTGGCTCTCAGCAAGGCGATCTAATCTATAGTCTCACTCCCTAATCTAAGTTCACATTCAGGTCAGATGTCCCCAGTTTGCTTCTGATTTGATGACTTCATCTCCCTCAAGGGAGCTACTCTCTTCAAAGGGCTGCTACCAAAAAATCGCGCTGGAGACTTTTACCTACTACAGAGGCAAATTTTCCAGATCTGAAAAGGACAGTGCCTCCTCTGTGTATTGCTCTCCACACCTTCTTCTCTGGCTGTTGATTGGTGTTGGAAATACTGGCTAGGAGTAACAGGAATAACTCTTTCCAAAACCTTTCATTTTCCTACAAGTGCGTTCAATTAATCAGTTGCGCAAAGAAATTTAAAATGCTTGCACTTGAATGCCTATTTTTATTTTTTTTCTTACTTTCTGACTGCCCCAAGACTGGTGTCAGATTTAGGCAGGAGATGTCTATGAGATGTAAAATGTTTGGAGCCAGTGCCATCCATCACATTCTCTTTGTGTACCCTAATTTTTACTGATTCACGTCTAGTATCCACAATCAAGTGCCCTGGAATGCTCAGCCACCACTGCTTCCCATGACTTGGATAGTTTGATTCCATTCTGTAGGTTAATAATAAACTATTATCTATCCTGGCTACACTTCTGCCAAGAGCTTTTTTCTAGAAACTACTTTATGGTTATTATCTAATCTTTATAAAACCATGGAGGAAGTTTTCCCATCTAACAGAGATGGTAAATGATTAAGGAGCAGACAGCTAAAGAACCTGCTAATGGTGACAACAGCAGTTCAGGGATGGAGTAATACTGAGTGCTCCCAATGTTCACCTTCCAGTTATTCATTTCTCATGCTTCAGCCTGCAAACTTCATAATATTATCTGAATTTATTTACAGTTGCTTCACTTTTCTTACAGATCATTCAGTGGCTAAAAATATGAGAGGTTGCCTATGAATGCATGGGAGAGCCTTGAAAGTGGCCTATAGCGAGTGACATGCTGATTCTGTTCTTGTCATTTGCTGCTCACCAAGTCTGGCTAGTCTTCATATATGTATGGAAACAATTGCCTGATCACAAAATCAGTTACAACCATATGTAATTACCTGCACGACACTATTGAGGCTTTCCCTAGAAATTATGTAAATTAACAAAATAATTTTGAAGGACATATTTACTGTCTTTGAGTTTAAAAAATGAAAAAGATTCCTAGAATATGTTTGTATTTCTTTCTTTTTTTTGAGACAGAACTTCAAGCTGTCCCCCTGGGTAGAGTGTCATGGCATCACAGCTCACAGCAACCTCCAACTCCTGGCTCAAGCGAGTCTCCTACCTCAGCCTCCCAAGTAGCTGGGACCACAGGTGCCCGCCACAACACCTGGCTATTTTTTGGTTGCAGCCATCATTGTTGTTTGGTGGGCCCAGGCTGGATTCAAACCCACCACCTTAGGTGTATGTGGCCGCGCCTTAGCCACTTGAGCCACAGGTGCTGAGCCTGTACTTATTTCTTCAGTACTTTATTTATTTATAGATAGAGTCTCACTCATTCACCTTAGGGTAGAGTGCCCTGGCATCACATCAAACTCTTGGGCTTAAAGGATACTGTTGCTTCAGCCTCCCGAGTAGCTGGGACTATTGGTGCCCGCCACAATGCCTAGCTAGTTTTTCTATTTTTAGTAGAAATGGGTCTCACTCTTGCTCAGGCTGGCCTTAAACTCCTGAGCTCAACAGACCCTTCTGCCTCGGCCTCCCAGAGTATCAGGATTACAGGCATAAGCCATTGCGCCTGGCCCAGTACTTTATCTTTGATTAACAAGAATATTTTCTTTCACAGTAGGCACTAGATGGAAGAAGTGAGAAAATGCCCAATCTTGGGACATTTTCACATTTCTGATAGTTATTAATCCCATTACACTTTATGCATAAGTAATAAATGAATAGTTAGTAAGTGCTAATATTTTTTTACAAATTTCATTTTATTCAACATGCTCCTTTTTTCTAAAATTTTAAAGAGCCTAAAATCACTTTATATTTTTGAGTTTATAATAATTTAATTCCTTCCCATTCTTCAAGTATTTATAAAGTTTGAACACTTGGCTAGATACTGAAACATAAGCCCTTCAGAATATAAGTCCCCCAACAAAATATATAGAACAGAAAAGCGTTTTGGTTATTCCTGATGGATCTTCAGTGTCTAAAAAAGCACCTACACCTGTAATGCCAGCACTTAAGAGCCTGAAGTGGGTGGATTGCCTGAGCTCACAGATTCAAGACCAGCCTGAACCAGAGTGAGAGCCCCCCCATCTCTAAACAATAGCCAGGCATTGTGGTGGGAACCTGTAGTCCCAGTTACTCGAGAGGCTGAGGCAAGAGGATCATTTGAGCCCAAGAGTTTGAGGTTGCTGTGACCTAAGACTCCATGGCACTCTACCAGGGGTGACCAAGTGAGACTCTGTCTCTACAAAATAAATAAATAAATTAATTAATTAAAATTTAAAAGTACCTAGAATATAGTAGGTGATCAAACATATTTATTTGCTCTTGGGAGAGAGAGAGAGATACAAAGGTAAATATGATGTTTTTGTCTATCTTCTAGGTGTCTGGAGAGCATTTTGAGATGGATCTACCATTGATATCCAAGAGCAAACCAGTTTTCAAAATAGATATTTTATTCTACATAGTGCCTCTCTTCATACATTTTGGTGTATATAATCATCTGATAATCAGTGTGTGTGATTTCATTATGTAAACGTACATGATGAAGATAGGAAAATATTTTTTTCAGATGTACTTCCATCTGCTATATGTAAATCTTTTTGCTTAGAGCTTCCCACTCATGGCAGGCTGCGGTAGTACAATAAGGTCATTGCTCAGTTTTGAGTGTTCAAATAGATTTTTTTTTTTTTAAATGACAACTCAAAGGGAGAAAAGAGGCTGCCAAGAAAGATAAAATTTCCTATATTTTCTGAGCTCCTGCACACTGTTTTAACAGCTAGGCCTGGCTGACCTGATTGGCGCATGTGCAGTGGCTCCTTCTCATGAATGTTCCTCCTTTTTTCTTTTTCTTTTTTTCTGAGTCCCCAGACAGGCTCCATTCCCAGCTATCCTTGCAATCAGGTGTGACCAAGAGACTAAATTCTAGCCAATGGAATGTAAGTTGACGTGCCATGTGCCACTTCTAGGTAAGGGTCAAAAATGTGCCACGTATGCTTCTTCCTTCCAGATGTCTGGGAGGAAGGAAACCCCCTAGAAGACATTGGAAGCTACATGCTGAAAACGCAGAGCAACTGCTAGCTGAGTCCCTGAATGACTGCATGGAGAACTTACTGCAGAACTTACTAGAGAACTTACTGAATGTCTGCATGGCTGCTTACTGTCCAAGATGGCTGCCATCTATCCCTACGTCTCTAATAGGCACATGCCCTTCCCCATCAGGAAATGGAGTCTATTCCTCCCTTCTCTTTAAATCTAGGCTGATCTTACTAACCTGATCGCTCAACAGAATGAGTGCCATCTAAGACTGCCTCGAAGCACTCATCTTGGCTTTTTGGAACTCAACCACTCTACTGTTCGGAAACCTAAGGAGACCTGTTGAGAGATTCCTAAAAACCAGTATCTACTTGGCCGTCATTGTAAATTATCCTGGAAAGATATCCTGTAGCCCACTGATATCATGTAGAGCAGGGAAAAAGTACCCAGTACAGCCATTCCCAAATTGTGAATCTGCAAAATTCTGAAATAAATAAAAATAAGTGTGTTTTAAGCTACTAATTTGGGGGCTAATTTATTATGTACATACAGAAAATAAAAATAGTACCTTACTTCCATCCCAACACCACCCTGTTCCTATATGTATAATATGAGAAATAAATTTCTATTATTTTGGAACTAAAAGTTTAATTATTATTATAGAAAGAGAGAGAGAGAGAGATGTACTGTGAGATGAGAAAAGTAGAGAGAGCAAGAGGAGATAGAGAGAAAGGCAAACTCTCTTGGTCTTCCCTCTCTGGATTGAAATTCAAGAGATATGGAAAAGCTCTTGATATTCTAGGAAAACCCTCAGGGCAGAAGGGCTGGTGCCCAGCTTCTCCTTAGGATATGAGAGGAAATCCCTTTGCAGACTCTAATTGCAATCTTGGGAAGAAGGTTTGGACACTCACACAAGAACCTCAAGTCACAAGTGGACTCTACAGGGCTTAGCATTCTCTTGTGTCCTTGGATAGGGTGAGGCACAGTTAGCTGAGAGTGGGGATGGAGAGCTTTGGTTGGAGTGGTATAAAGGGGTACAAAAGCCAAGAGCTGAGTCAACAGGGACAAATCTGGAGTTACAACCGTATCCATAAAGGAGGTGAGAGAAGTTATGTCTTTGCAGAGTACTAAGAGACCAGCCCACAAGGTATGCTAGCATCAGATGTACAGCAGAAACCCCAACTACTCAGGAAGGGACCCAGGGCCAAGACCAGTCAGGCAACATCTGTCTCCAGTCCAGACATAGCTCAGAGGAATTGAAGACCCAGTTTCCTCTTGGCCACCATGAAGCCACTTGGCCCAGGCTTCCTTTTGTGTCCCAACACTTTCCATAAGAGGAACAAAGAGAGGCAGTCACAAAACACAGAGTCTATGCAAATGAGACAGAGAATTTGTCTAAAGAGACTTTTAATTATTTGAAAACACTGAACTGGTCTGTAATATCATGTCAGTACTTAGCATTGTAGGGCTTAGGAAGGAAATAGGATCAGTTAAAGCAAAAATAAAGAAACCACATTTTCTCTACACATTGGAGTCAAGTTTGAGTGCAGTTGTAACTCCATGGGAGTTATACACACGGTGACTTCTGTTTTTCAGATAAGCAATTCAAATCAGCAAAGTTGGCACTATATACATGACACAGCAGACGTAAAACTTCTGTTCAAGCTCAGGCCAATGAGCTTTTTCTCCTCTGTAGGCACCATTGCCTCTTGCCCCATTTTCAGTATTTATTATCCTGCTTGGGACTTAGAGCTTTGACTAAACCTTAAACTTAGTTTTGGGATCTAGATATAATTATGATGGAGAGGGGAAAGAAAAAAAAAATGATGTTTTCACAGGGTTTGGGACTGCATACACATACGGACACATGTGTAAGTTTGCGTAAATCTAAAGAGTAAATATTTCCTGTGTATTTCACACAGAAGCAAGCACTGCAGAGTACATTTGTGCATGTGCACAGAGTTGTGTCATAAAAATGTAAGGAATTTATCTTTCATACCTTTCCTGTGGATACCTGGAGATTTTTGTTGGGCTCTGAGTACTTGTTGTCTCTGTGCTCTACAGAGGAATGTCTGGAGAGGACTGTGGCGTGTTTGTCAAGCACTCACCTGAGACCCAACACTTCTAGGAGGATGTGAAGGGCTCTACACTGCTGTGCCCTTGCTGGGACACCTTTGGGAAATCTAAAATCTCCCCCAAACTAAGAGACAGTGAGAATATCCATGAATGAGTACTAAGTATCTGTTAAAAGTGTGATATCTTCACCAGGAGTGGTGGCCGCCACCTATAGTCCCAACTACTTGGGAGGCTGAGGCAAAAAGATCACTTGAGCGTGAGTGGCTGCTGTGAGCCAGGCTGATTCCACGGCACTCTAGCCTGGGCAACAGAGTGAGACTCTATCCAGAGAAAAAAGAGAAGTGTGTGATATCTTGCTGCACCCTGTAGATTAGCTCCTCAAATAATTGTATAAGCCTGGACATTCTTTGTAAGAATTATATGCTCTTGGTGGGCTCAGCAGAATAAGGGTGACACTGTTTATGTGGTGCTGTCATGCTCCAAGAGGGTTCCAGCAGTTCTTGGTTGTAAGAGGAAGTGAGAAATAGTGGTGACCCCGCAGAAGATCTGGCTGGGGGAAGCACTATTAGTACTATTATCAACCCTAACTTGAGGGCACCCACACAGAGGGAGGCAACTGTCACAGGAACCATAAGAGGTGCCAGAAGAAGTAACTAAGGAAAATCACAGAAAGGGGTTTCCTAGAGACCACGTCTTCCCTCCAGTCCTTCCATCCATATTGTCTACTTATCAATATGAATGGGGAGGGAAGTTTCTTATCAAAAAAGTGGTGAAGTTAGAAGCTCAGAGACTCCAAATCAGAGTTTATGTCAACACAGAGAGACTTTGCTCATGGCTTCTCCATCTTGGGAGCAGAGGTAAGGAACAAGGGCTGCAGAAATAGACAGTTGTGAGCAGTAAATGATTGTTCTCATAACCTTATACTAAAATCAGCAGAACTTCAGTTAGCAGCCCTTTTCTTCTCCATTTCAGGTACAAACTGGAAAACTATTAACTTTGGAGGACATATTTTGAGCAAATTACTTGCGTCTGGGAAAGAATTTGCTGTCATTATCACTCCTGGGAGAAGCAGGCATTCAGAACTTTTAAGAAGCCCCAACAGTCATGAAAAAGAAACCAGTATATAAGAGAGTTAAGTTACTCTACTGGGTCTTCCTGGATTTCTTAGCTTTAAATAGGTATGACATTCAGCTCCTGGAAGTATTCTCTGTGTCTCTAGTCTTTGTTCTTACGTATTATCATAACTCTTCAATAACATTGAATCTCTAGTCTCTAACTCATCCGTTTTGCTATTTTTTTCCCTCGAACATTTTAAATATTAAGCCAGCCATGCCCCCAAATTCATTTTGTCAGATATATGTTTTTCCGATGTCAATTCGTTTATAACTATCTAAGAAGATGGCAGCTTCGTGCTAAGTACAATTGTACTTTTGCTACTCGATAGGCAGCTTAACCACTTGGCAGGTCTTTCTCAATCTTTGTTATTGTTTGCCTGTAATATATCTTGACCCAACAATTTAGTTTTAGAATGACAGCTTGACTCAAGAAGAAATCTAGGAAGAAGAGTGCACTTCCTTTTGGAGTACTCTAATCTTAGAGTAAGCAAAGAATCAAAATCAGATCTAGAAGATTTCTTTCTTTTCTATTTCAGAAGTTCTTTAGTTGAATAAATCCCTAATCTCTAAACAGCAGCTCTTTTGGACTCTGGTGCTGGGATTTGTTGAATAATAGGATTCCATGATTATATTGGCTTCAAAGTCCCAAAGACAATGATTTTCATAGTCCATTGCTGAAGGCCAATATTCTCTAGAAGGGTCCTTTTAAAAAAGAGCATATAAGGAGATTCAGTCATTTGCCATGCAACTTCCTCTTCACCTTTCCTTTTGCATATGCATTGGCAAATCACAGGCAGAATGGAAGAGTGCTTGAGCCAATCAAATGGTTTCCTCCTCAATGTTCACACTGAGAGTCATCGGTTATCTATTCTGATTACATATGGTGGCGAGACTATGTAATACAGTCATGAGGGCCAGTTTGAGAGCTGTATAGAAAGGCACACTTAGGATCCACTGGAAATAGGAGGAGGCACCCTGGCCCCAATACCCACCCACCCTGGCCCCAATACCCTCACATGAGTATATGAGCATCAAAAAGAGATGAATGATGGAAATATCCAACAAAGAAAAATTTTAAATAAGTTAATTTATTTTCTTAAAAAATGTTATTGATTCCCTACCACTTGCTGATTAAAAGCACTTAGGACTTAGGGGGAAAAAATCTGTTGCTTCAGCTAGCATATATTTTTATGGAGAAAGGTAGACAATTACCCCCATTTAAAGTAAGTCTATAATATGTAAGTCAATGAGAAATGCTATGGCTAGAAGTAAAGCAATCAGAAAAATTCTCACTGATAAAGTTGTACTGGAGCTCAGACTTGAAGGGGTGAGGGAACAAAGAATGGGGGCGGAAGGAGGTAAAGTATCCCAGGCAGACCAAAGAACAAGCATAAAGTCTCTAGGGAGGAAAATACTTGGTATTTTCAAACAAGCTCAGAGTAAAACAGATGAGAGGAAATGTAGAAGTGAAGTTGAAAAAAATGTAACTAGGAGTAATATTATAAAGAATCTTATAGATTGTGTATATCAGTTTCTAGTTTTCATAACAAACTATCCCCAAACCTAGTGGCAATAGCAGCCTTTTTTTTTTCTGCTCTTACAAACCTGCAATTCAAGCAGGGATATGTGGAAACAACTCACCTTCACTCTATATGGAATCAAATGGAACAGTTTGACTTAGATGATGGCTTAGTCACATCATGGCAAGTTAGTGCTGGCTATAATCTGACCTCATTTCTTCTCCTTACGGTCTCTCTACTGGCATTCTGGGATTCCTCCCAGAAGGGTGGCTGCTTTACAAGTGTAAGCTTCCCAGGAAAGGGAGGAGGACACGTGGAGCAATTAGGTGACCTAGCCTCGGAAGTCACAAATCATCACTTTTTACATACTCTACTGATGAAGCCAGCCTGAAGGTCTGCGCATGCTCAGTAGGAAGAAACACAGAACCCATTTTCTTGATGGAGAAATGACAAAGCTCTAGAAAAATAGGGGGCAGGAGATAGTATGTGGCTAAGTTTGGAAAATACAATCTGTTATATCACAATAACAGCTTTAGAAGTTCCCCCTGAGTGAAGTGGGTGACAATTGTAGTCTAGTACAAGTTTTTAATAGGTCATTCAGTCTTCTGTGCTGAAAATAGACTGTAGCAGGCAAGGGCTGAACCAGGGCCAACAGTAAAGATGTTATCGGTGCAACAAAGTAAGGTGTGAAGGGAGGGGTAAGAAAAAGAGGAGTCAAGAAGAACTCCTTGACTCCCCTTCCTGCTATAAAGGATTAGCTTTTATCAGACAAGCTGCCCCCACCAAAAAAAACAATTAGAAAATCGAACAAAATACCAAAATAAAGCCTATGTGGAGGCAGCAGCAACTTCTCAATGCAGCCAGGACTTGAGGATCCATGATGTCAAAGTTAAGAGAAACACACAAAGGTGAGCCCAACATTTTGTGCTGCTTTTTCTTTTGAATTATTTGCTGGTTTACCAGTGAGGCATGTCGGAGAGGCTGATCAGCCATATGAGGCTAACTGGCAAAGTAGCTGTAAGGGGTGTCAGTTCATGGAGCTAAAGAGACAAAAATTGGGGTTCAAGGCTATAAAGGTAGCAGGGGTAGTGGGAACCAGATCCCAAACAGCAGAAGATTAAAGTGGCTAAGAGACTAAGAAGTTAAGTGGAGCTTTCAAGAGGCTTACAGTATGGGTAAGTAAAGATCAAAGTTCAGAGATTGCTAAGAATGACAGACCTTGATAAACACTGAGGTTTGCAGTAAGTACCTGGCAGAGCTACACGCTAGCACGCTAGGAGTAAGAGGAAACCTGAAATAGATTAGCCTTCATAAAGATTATACCTCAACATGGATGACCTTGATACTAGAGTGGATTAGGGTGCTCTGCTTCTATGTTAATTACCTGCCAGAAACAAAATCAAAAGTTGTCAGGTATACTAAAGGAAAGAACCAAGGAAAATAAGTAATATCATAGACCCACAGGTGATCAAGATTAAATTTATTGGAAACTGACTTTAAAACAACTGGGTTTAAAAGTGTTTAAGAAAATCGATGAAAGAGTGGAAATACCAGCAGGGGACTAAAATCTATTTAAAAAAATAGAAATTCTGGAATGGAAAATATAGCAAATTTAATAAAGAACTTAAAAGATAGGTTTAACAGAAGAGTAAATACAGATAAAGAAAGATTAGTGAACTGAAAGGCAGGTCAGAGAAAAATGTCCAAGTTGATCGTGGGGGGTGGGGGTAGAAGAGAGAGTGAGAGGGTGAAACACAGAGAGAGAGATCACAGCAAGGAATGTAAGAGGCATAGTGTACGTAGTGAAAGTTCTAATCTGCATGTGAGTAGACTCTCAGGAGGAGTATTTCCATTCTTTTTTTCCCCTAAATTCTTTTTTTTTTTTTTTGAGACAGAGCCTCAAGCTATCCCCCTGGGCAGAGTGCTATGGCATCACAGCTCACAGCAACCTCCAACTCCTGGGCTCAAGGGAGTCTCCTGCCTCTGCCTCCCAAGTAGCTGGGACCACAGGCGCCCGCCACAATGCCTGGCCATTTTTTGGTTGCAGCCATCATTGTTGTTTGCCGGGCCTGGGCTGGGGATTCGAACCCGCCACCTTAGGTGTATGTGGCTGGCGCCTTAGCCGATTGAGCCACAGGCGCCGAGCCGGCATCATAGCATCTTTGACTCAGCTTTTTCCTCCCTCTTCCTTAGTAGGAGTTTCAGCAGGGAAATAGCAAGGGAGCTGAGGAACAGGATTTCATCGAGTCCTTGCACCTTGGGTTCCCAATGAAGCTTATATAAAATGGTGTATAAAACTTTTAATATTAGTTTTTTAAAGAAAAATTAAATGACCTCAAACCCTTCTTTACCCCTTACTTAGAAATAAAGGGTAGGATGATTTGAAACCTTGTTGAAAATTTGATAAAAAAGATACCCTAACACGTAGGGGAATAAGGAACCTAAAGGTTGAAGAATCAGAGTCCCTGATCTGACCATACAGAACATATCTTCCCCATTAGTTGAGTTCACTCATGTCTGTGGTGTTGCATGAACATGGATTCATGAACAAAATTTAGAGGGTTAGTTACGTAATGATACATGAGATTTGTAGTCCTGGGAAAGATATAGCCTTGGGTTGATAGGCCTGGGGAGATGGCCTCATGGTTTTGCCATCAAGGGGAAGAGTGGCTATTAATTGTCTTCTGGGTTTTCTTTTTGAGAGATGTCACCAATCTAAATAATCACCTACTGTTCTGCCTCAGTTGCCTGTTAAAATATGGCAGCATAATCCTCAGACAGATAGAGTATCTACAGAAAGCTTGTGGGCTCCACCCAACCTCAGTACCTTCACTGGTACTGCAGCCTCTTTGAGTCTCAGCTTCATTCTGTAATGGTCCCTCTATTAAGCCTTTCAGACTACTGGAATTCTCTCAGTCCTTGCCCACATACGCTCTGAAGCCACTGACTCACAGATGAGTAACTTCTGTGTGGACCACACATTTGCAATTTCTAGGCTTTACCTACACAGCTGGTAGCTGCAGAAGGCTTGTAATCGGTAGGGGTTGTCCGAATGCCTAATCACTGTATGCTTATTTTAGAGGGCAACTGTCCTTGGCAATGGCCTCTTTCAAAAAGGGCAATAGAGTTGACCTTCCACCTTCCATCTCTTTTGTAATCTCCTGATCTCTGTCGCAATAGGAATCAAAATATTCATGATGGACCCCCCCATTCCCTCACCTTTTATTTCATATTTCAGTCTCTACATAGAAATTATTGTTGTCTAAGTGTGTGAAAATTTCCTTTATGTATTTCTGCCCTTTTTATGAAGTAGATTTTGCCCTCGATTGTTACTGTAGCTATATGATTTGAATCACTTTGCTGCAGGAATGGAAAAATATCACCTTAATATTTAATGACATCTCTGTTATACATGCTGGCATTTATGAACATATAATGTGTGTATTATTTTGCATTTCCAATATCAGAAACTCTTAAGAAAATGAATGGAGTTACTTTTAAAAATCAAATTTAAGATCACTATCTGCAGTTTTTTTCTTTTAATGTTTACCCAAACTAATGTGAAACTTCATTTACTAGCCTGTAGATGTGGCCCTAACATTTAAAATATGAGCAAAATCTTGCATGCTTATATAATCTTTATTTCAATAAAGGGAGGATTAGAGAATTCTAATTATGAAATCTTGATAATAAAACTTTGAATATTTTATACTTCAGAAACCGGAATACTCAGAGAAGTTTTTTGTTAGTTCTGTGCATTTTGTATTCAAGCAGTAATTAGTCTTATTTTTGTAAAGAAGTAAATTTAACCTCAGGAAAACTGTTCCGTGACTTCACTTCCTCTTCTTCAAACACTCCGAGGAAAATGGAAATGCTTCATGCAAAACATGAGATGAGTCTTCAAAAGAACATTTGGTACATCAAAAATTCATTACAGGTGCCAGGATAAATTTGGTGCTACACAACTTTCCTGAACCAATAAAGTTTTAAAGACATTTATGATACATTATCCACAACCCATTTAAAAACGCATTGTGAAAGTTGTCGAATTCACATTCAATTTTCTAAGAGAAAAACAATTGTTTCCTTTCTCATTCATTCTCATTTATTCATGGAATAAATAAATAATCAAAGTAAGATAGAGGTAGATGAGGCCAGAGAAAGACTTGACGGCATAAATATCAGCCACTTTAAGAAGTAAGCATTTATTTAATGCCCATCAACATAGGTCTTTTTTATTCCACAAAATAATTTTATATTAAAATTCTAATAATTTAAATATATATGTTATATTTTCGAATATAAAGTATAAAAATGCAGATATATGCACATTGCGTTTTGCTTACTATTATACTAAAATATCTTTATTGGACAAAATATTTATTATAAAAGTCTCAATTACCATTATCTTGTTATTTTTCTTTAATTTCTCTGGTCTTCAAAAAAGATAACAGTATTTCAGGAAGATGGAGAAAATTATGGCAATTTTCCAATTTTAAATAGGCCTTTTCTTAAATTATGTCTCATAGGTAACTTTTTTTCTCAAAGGAAAATTTTTTTTGAAACCCATTTGCTGGACCTGAAATCCAGAGAAGCGCACAATAGAATAGTAAAAATAAATAATAAATACAAATACCTAACTCTAAAACATTATAATCATATAAAATTATAAAACATTTTATCAAAATTTATAGACATAAATATAATATAGTTTGTGGCTATTGTTTACACTGATCTATAAATCATGCACAACATTTTTACATACAGCCTAGGCTTTACTTTCAAAATGTTTCACCTAAAACTATATGTTTTCTGTTAAAAAATAATTTAATTCAACAAATATCTAAGATTTACAATTTACATTCTGCTAGTTTCTACATACTTCACATTCTATATACCACAGAGAGAGCCAAGGTTAATGAGTAATGGTGTCTGCCCTGAAAGGATTTAAGAATATCACCAAAGGAAGGTCTAAAATATTTTCAAACAATTGTTGTACATGAACAAATTAATCAACAATTTAATTTTCCATGGTATCAAGAAGAACAGATTGTAGACAAAGGATATTAAAATAGGCATGAGAGATAAATATGATTTTATCAGTAGCCAAAGGTGTGATATGGTGGAATTTTTAAAGTGGAGATTATTTAAAAAGACATGGAATCTAAAAAATGAAGAACATACGTATAAAGTAGGATACGGCAAATGTCAGACTATGTTGTAACTTAGACGGGGTAGCTGCAGAAATGAGCAAATCATTATTTTAAGACCTAGTTTCTCATTTATAAGCATTCCTATTTTTAAAGATAATATTCTGAAGCTCATTATATACCTGAATTTAAACCTATACCTAATTTTATAGAAAATAGGAATCATGGAATTTTATAAGTGTATAAATAAAAGGAAATATATTATAATTCCTTTATGAGAATTTAGTAGGGCATTCTGGGGTGCCCTATGGCATCTGTTCAGATGAAGTCTAAAATGGCACATTTCTTTTTTATTAATAATTTCCCTGTAGAAAGAAGCTATTCAAAATCATCCACTGCTTATTAATTGCCCTTTGCAAAAATAGCCTATATTTTTCCCCTTTTGTACCTATCTAGAGGGCAAAATGTTAGAAATAAATAAGTGAAGAAAAGTGAAACTTGAAATTGAGGTCTAAACTTTATAAATACAAAATAAATTGAAAATTTAAACTAAAAGAAAAGATGAGATCTGCTTATATAATGCAAAACATCACAGAGAAAGAAAAAGATCCATGGATCTTAAATATTCTAATTACAAAAAAAATAAGTATGTAAGGTGATAGGTATGTTAATGAGCTCGTTAAAGCATGTCATTATGTATAGCAATCCCTTCTATTAAACTAAATTCAATTAAATTTGGCCTACAGCTTCCCCTGAACATAGTAAATTTGTAACCTAACTTAATGCTAAACAAAACACAACTTAACTTGAGGGCATATTTTTGCAATAAGTAACTCAGTTCTGGGCAGTCAGTCCTAACAGCTGAATATTCAGTCAATCACAGGCTGCAAATAGCTCAGATGGGTCCACTCACAGCACAGAGGTGTGACCAGACTATTTCTTTCTTTCTGTCACTTACTTTTTCTGCCTATAAATATTGGCTGCCCAGCCCACTTCAGTAGAACTTTTTGAACTTTTTCTACTTCAAGGTGCTGCCCAAATCATGAATCATTTCTTTGCTCAAACAAACTCTGCTAGATTTAATTTGTGTCAAGTTTTTCTTTTAACACCTCTTTTTTCAGGGAATCCAAGATACCCACTAGATGCCTAAAAGTTATACATACTCTGTTACTTCCAATCATATCTAAAGTATTTATAAATCAAGCACAGTAGGAGATTAATAACAATAACAAATAATAAAATAGAATAATTGTAACTATATTTTAGTAATAATTACATGAATATGGTCTTTCTCTTTTTCAAAATATCTTTTATATCAATATCTCAGTTTTTTTAGGCACATGAGAACTTCAGTGTCTTCCATAAATGTTTTTGTTCTTTTTTCAAAAAACTTGTGGGGCATAAGTGTTTTTTATCACATGGGTGTATCATATCATGTTGAAATCAGGGCTTTCAGTGTAGTGTACGTTGTACCTCACAGGTCAGCTTTCATGTTTTATTCCCTTCCCTCCCATCCTCCCTTCTGTCCACTGTACTGCTTTTAACTCTCTATATTTCTTCCACTCGTCTTCCACTTAAAAGTGAGGAGATGTAATATTTTCATTTTCATTCCTGGGATGCTTCACTTAGGATAATGGTTTCCGATTGCATCCAAGTTGCCACATTTTCTTTATCCATTCATAAATTGATTGACACTTAGATGGGTTTCATATCTTTCCAACTGAAAATTGTGCTACATTTAGGCTCAGGTGTCTTTTTCATGAAGTGACTTTTCTCCTTTCAATAGATACCCAATAATAGAATTACTGGGTGGAACGGTAGGTCTACATTTAGTTCTCTGAGGATTATCCATACTGCTTTCCATAGAGGATGTGCTGGTTTACATTCCCACCAATGGTGTACAAGCATTTCATTTTCTCTCATCCTCACCAGCATCTATTGTCTCTTGATCATTTAATGATGTTGACAGGGTAAGGTAGTATCTCATTTTGGTTGTAATTTGCATTTCCCCATTTAGGGATGCTGAGCACTTTTCATGTTTGTTAGCCATTTATCTGTCTTCTTTTGAGAAAATTTTGTTCATGTCTTTACCCTCATTTTGATGGAGTTTTCTTTTTCTTTGCTGATTTGTTTGAATTTTTTGTAGCTTCTAGATATTAGCACTTTGTCAGATACTTAGCTTGTGAATATTTTCTCCCATTCTGTAGGATGTCAATTTACTCTTATTTCCTTTGCTGTGTAGAAAAATTTTAGCTTAGTCAAGTCCTATTACTGGTTTTTGTTGTGTAGAATGCACATTTTGGCCCAAATTTTTGAGAGAAAAATAAGGATGCACATTATACATGGGAGAATATTAATTCTTTATCTCTATGAATACTTTTAATTATCTTGTATATTCCACTGCATTGAAAGTATAACATAAGAAAACAGTAATGATATCCGTATGCAAAATAATATTCTGGAATATAGTAATCAGTTTTGTTAAACTAATGACAAACTTCCAACAAAAGCTCTTGTTACACAAACTGCTGTAAAGTAATTGCAGTGGACTTGAAACCCCTACTTGCTGATGGGCTAACCAGCCAACTGCAGCCCTTAAGATGTATCAGTGAACAAGCCTTTTAAATTTCTAATGAAAAAAAATATGGCGTCAAGGATGTAGCCAACTGGTATAGTTCTTGAAGGTCAATTTTTGGTATAACAAAAGATAAGCTCAGCAGTTCGAGAGGCCAAAGAAGAATCTCTTGAGGGCAGGAGTTTAATTACCAACCTCGGTAATATAGCAAGACTCCATCTCTACACACAAAAAAAATTTGATAGAAAAAAAAATTAGCGTGCCATAATGGTATGTGCCTCTATGCCTAGTTATGTGGAAGGCGAGGTCTGGAGGGTCCTCTTGAGCCTAGGCATTTGAGATAATAGTCAGCTAAGATAATGCCACTGCACTCCAGCCTAGGTCACAGAGGGAGATCCAGTCTGTAGAAAAATATTTTTAAAATGAAAATAAATAACTCAAGTCTGCTAAATTTTTGAGATACTGGCCTTTTCTTAGTCATCCTACAATCTGTAAATAGTGTAATGGATTAAAAAATGGAAGAAATCTAGACACATACTGAAATAGTGCAAAGCCATGAATAGTAAATTATAAGTGGGGTATTCAATAGAGGGCTAACCAGAAAATATGTAGCCATGTAAAATGAAAAAAAAAAAAAAAACAACTGACTGGATACTTTCTGGAGATCCCAGGTATGTGTTGAACCTAAAGTAATTTTTAACAATTTAGACATAAATGACAATTTTACTAAATGACATAGTAGTATTCAGAGCTTGATAAATTTTAAGATGTTCCCATATTTTACATTGTTCTTTTTTAAATATACAATCACAAATATATCACTTATAAATGACATAATAAAAATAAAGAAAATAAATCCTTGTGTATGTGTAATATCTAGGAGACAATATTAATCTTTTGGGGAAGACTTGAATTTATTTTCATTTTAATAGGTCCATTAATTTGGTTGGACAAAAGTAGCTTTTTTTGTTTGTTTGTTTTGAGACAGAGTCTCCAGCTGTCAGCCTGGGTAGAGTGCTGTGGCGTCACAGCTCACAGCAACCTCAAACTCCTGGCATAAGCGTTTTTCTCGCCTCAGCCTCCCAAGCAGTTGGGACTATAGGCAGCCACCACAATTCCAGCCATTTTGGGGTTGTAATTGTCATTGTTGTTTGGTAGGTCTGGGCTGGATTCAAACCCACCAGATCCGGCTCCCCTAGTTGCTTAAGCTACAAGCACTGAGCCAAAAGTATCATTTTAAGGGAAAATTATCCATTGCAGCTCATTTGCTAATGTTTTCATCAACATATTAGTAAACAATATAAATTATTAGGAAAAAAGATAGAGGGATAATAGTAATAAGCACTTATATCTTTATTATTATTTGCTAAGCACTATTTTAACATGGGGATAGGTGTTATGACTATCCCTTTTTTACAAGTGAAGGAATTGAGACACTGGGGAAGCCAATAAGGGGAACAGACAAGACTCAAATCTAGGCTGTCTGGCTGTATAATTAGGAGCACAGGTGAGGGAGCATACAAATCAGGTATATTAATATTGGAATTTCCAGAAGTCAGCCTCATCAATTATTTCTGCCATTTTTTCCCCTATGTCAGTTTCCCAAAACACACTTTGTTCTTTTTAGTCTTGTTTCACATTTGACTGTTTATATCATCTCATTTTCCCTCCCTAAAGTGTGTGCTACCTGTGTGTGTGTGTGTGTGTGCGCGCGTGTGTGTGTGTGTGTGTGTTGAGAGAGAGAGAGAGGGAGAGAGAGAAATAGAGACAGAGAGCTCTATTTCAGATGCAATCCCCTCTTCCATTTGGAAGGTTTGAATAAGGAGGTTTTAATGCAATCCCTTTTTCCTTGATTCTAGGTCTTCAGTATATTTGGGGATTTGGGGGTTTAGACTGCCGCCAAGAAGACTGCTACTGTTATCATACTGAACAGATGCTCTTAAGCTCCAGATATTTCTGTAGAAGCTCTTCTAACTCTTTTAAGAGTTTGTTCAGAAAAGGAAAAGGTAGGATCAGGCTACTGAAAAGCTGCCTGTGATATTTTATTCTGTGAGGCAACAGGTTTACTCAAGATGAAACTTCTAGTCATAATCCAGTTCAGAAAGAGTTCTTAATTGTTTTTTTTTCCCCAAACTTTGTTTACACCAACTTTTAATTCATTTTGCTTAAACAGAATTTTATTGAGGCTGTCAGGAGCAGACTGCATGCTGGGAGTTGTACAGAACCATAAACATTATCCCAGACTAAGTAACAGCTGGAAAGAAACTATGGGACCTCCCAGATAACCCCTTCAGAGATCTAGACAATGGGTAAGTTACTTGAAAGAGGGATGGCAACAGCTGCCAAGAAGGTCTTTCTATAAAACTCATCCTTGAAAGTTTCAGAATTGAAATGAGCAGGATTATAGATCTATTGTGAGTGAAAAAACTATCTTACAAATATTCTTTTACCAAATAAAATCTATTTATCTAAAACTTTGTAGGATCATCATTCACATCATTATAATGTACTTACTTGAGAAGTAGTTTGATTGAGGTGTATATTACTTTACATTGTAGACCTAATATGTGTATCAGTTCTATCTCACATAATTTAACTATCAGTAGTTATCTAATTAGCAATCTATTAGTAATTTAAGTATTAGTAGTTAATCTACCTACACATTCCAAGGTGGAGTAGTACACCTTTGGTAATTATGATCTTGAATGAAGTTTTCATTACTATGTCTAATATTGGTGAAATCCCCATAATAAGCTAACTGCTTAAGTAAAATATAGAAATAAAATACATAGGAATCTTATATAATTTAAGGCATTTTCAAATAGTAGAAGTAAAAAAAGTATTACTTAAAATCATTTTTTCTCTTGTTTATCAGGTTTCCTTCATGTCTTCCTACTTTGTAGGTATATTTTTAAGCACACAAATTAGAGCAATGTCATTTGTAACAATTCCAGCACTTCTGTTTGCCTCATTCTACACTTTGGAATGAATAGAATTTTCAGGTCCATTGCTGTTTTAACATTGAAATCTATTTCTTTAGGTAATAGTTGGACAATCTTATAGTTAGATGGAGAACATATTTGAAGAGCATATAATCTAAATGAGATTTTTTATGAAGTGCTATCTTATGGAAGAAGATGATAAGAATAATTTCATCTTATGTTTTTCCACTTTATGTCAACAGCGGAATTTGACTATACATCATGTTGAGATTCTAATCACGGTCCTACCAATTGTTTAGTTTGTAATATTGTGTTTAATTATTCAGTTATAATTGGGAAGTTTCTTTACTTTTAAAAGAAACTTACAATTTTGAGATCATCCTTTGTTGAAGCAGGTCCTATCATCGTAGAAATTCCTATTCTGGTGAAAGAGACAATTCAGAAAAATGAAGGGTGGCAGTCTTTGAAAGTTATATGATCTCTCTCTTTTCCTCACATGAACAAGAAAGACTCCTTGGGAGAGAGCTTTGAGATAAGAGAGTTTAACTTAATGGATAAAAGTATAAGGACATTTAAAGTGGATGTTCATCTTTGATTCACCCTGCAGGAGCCTATAGCAGCTGAACTTCAGCTGTGGCAAGAACAGGGATGATCTATCCTTTTCTGCATATTCACAAAAGTCAATTGTTTTATGAACAGTCCGTACAGATTAAAACTTGAAATAATCGGGAAACAAGAGGAGAAATAATCTTTAGAAATCAATTATATTAAATGATTTGTGTTCTCTCAACTTTAGAGGGTAATTAGTCTCATGGAAGTGCATTCTGAATAAATGATGAAGCTGAAACCTGGTGGAAAGTGGCAGCACATGCAGTGACAGGTCAAAGTCAAAGTTTCACTATTCACATCACCATGAGCTCTGATTTCATTCTTTTGAAAGGTTTTTGTTTGTTTGTTTCTTGTGTGTGGTTTTAATTAACGGTGGCCTCTAAGGATGTCTTATGTTGCATAGCTCACAACAAGTTCCAAGGGGATTAAGTGCTTAAGAGTGGCTTTTTCTCTCCCTAATGAACAAATATTTATCAGTATCTTGAAAGATGTGGGCTTGTTGATTTTGGTTTGGTTGGTTTTTAGGAATCAGTATTTTTCCCTTTAAAGATTCCATAGATACTCTAGAAACAAAGCACTAAAACCCCACTGGTATCAGTAAAGTGCTTTCAGGCTCCACCTCTTGCACCTTGAAAGTTCCTCTTTCGTATATCCCACTGCCTCCGTGGTGTGCCTGGGTCCATTTTTTTCTGTCACTACATGTAAAAGCATTAAGTATTTCAACTCTAAAATAAAACTTGTCCTCATCTTTGAACTTTCATCTGGTTCCTTTATCTTTCCTAGTTAATGAAAAACATCACCATGCGCCGTAGGTTCAACCTAAAGCTCATCTCTGACTCCTCATTGTTTCTTAAATTCATTAACTCCATCAACAAGATTATAATATATATTCAAAAAATATATCAAAAATATATCTTAAATCCATGTACTTCTGTCCATTTCTAGAGCTACTATGGACGTCCAGGGTACCATGATTTCTAGTTTGTATTAATTATCTTATATCTGGGACTCTATTCTCTTATATCCCAGGATTCTACACACACATAGACATACTTATACCCATTGACCCAGTTCAATGTCTTGGTAGAGATATCATGATGCTCTAAACATAGATTGAAATTGTTCATATATCAGTTCATTTTATCTTCATAACTTTCTTTGGCACTTAGAAAGATGTCAACTTCATGCAGACAAGAACCACATCCCAATGCAGTAGTACCTCTCACCCTGCTTTTAATGTAGTAGATATTCTTTATTTTGTTTTGTAAATGAACATTACTGTTTTGGTATCATGCCTCCCCTACATAGCTAATTCCACACAGCCAGAAATAAATCTCCTGTAGTATTTCATTGTATATTCTTTTGTGCCACCTCTTAGTCATTCTTATCTTATTCTGTTACAGCAAAAACTAAAAATGTGCATTCACTTTGGCTACAAACCTTAACTGAGAAAGGGGAAATGTTGTGATTACATGTAGAATGTTATTTTGAAAAGGTATATAACAAGCTTTTAAAGTTTATTTATTCTTATTGTTTATTTATAATTCCAAATATGGATGCCATTTCTGGAGATTAAGAATTATTTAAAAGCTATTTGCATTTTTCCATGAATGATTTCTCTGCCTTCTCACAGTATAATGGGACTCTAAGGACAAATGAGAGCTGTGATGTACTCTTCCGCAAAGGGAATTCATTTATGCACCACCTGCCAGCTCCATCATCAGATAGATTATCACTCTTTCTCTAATGGGTATCACTTCTTATACGCTTTTACTAGGTGTTAAAATTAAGTCTGGTTTTTAGAATTTCCAGAGAAAAAGTTTTGAGCACTAAGAAGAAAAACAGGGCATGCATCCATCACACACCTTGTGATTCCTATTATTGGGAAGAAATTATACACACTAAAAAAAAGAATGTTTAATCAAATTTATGCTGCCTGAAATCTTCAATTTTATAATATTCATTTCAAACATTTATTTTCAATATCTTCTATTCGTTCAATGTAATTTCAAAATCAAATGGTAACTATTAAATAATTGCATATATCTTATTTATTTTTAATACAGTGGAATATTTTTTAATATTAAAAAGATATTAATCAATAGAACCACTGTCAAATGGTGGTTCTCAATAAGCTGAAAAACCTTAAAATGTACAGACAAAAGCTGAAGACACTATCATGAGAACCTGGAGTTTCTTAATTCCAATTTCAATATATAAGAATTGGGTTTCCTCTCTGTTCTTACCTTATTACGAAAGTCCTTCTTTAACCACCCACTCTAAAATTTCCCACACTTAGATTCTCTCTCCTTAGATTGCAGGTATTGATCATGTTTAATACCGTGTTTGCATATCTATTTATTGTTTGTTGCCCTGGATAGAATGTCCTATCCACTGGGAGGAGGGGGAGACTTTGTTCCACTGATGGAGCTTGAGGATCTAGTTAGTAAATAAGTATTTCTGGCATAAAATTATAAATGATAATCACAAACGAAGCAAACAGACAAACTTCGGAATGGAAGAAGATTTTTTCGTGTTATGCATCTGACAAAGGCCTGATCACAGAATCTACAGAGAACTCAAATTAAACAACTAGAGCCAATACCCCCCTGTGTAAGTGGGCAAGAGACTCAAACATAAACATCTCCAAAGGTAAAATATGCATGGCCAACAGACACATGTAAAAATGCTCATTGTCTTTAATCATCAGAGAAATGTGAATCAAGACCACTGTGAGATATCACCTAACTCCAGGAAGATTAGTCCACATCACAGAACTGCAGGTGTTGGTGTGAATGTGGAGAGAAGGAAGCACTTTTGCACTGCTGGTGGGATTGCAAACTAACACGGCCTTTTTGGTAAGAAGTATAGAGAATTCCTTAAGAACTAAAGGTTGACCTTCCATTTCATCCCACAATCCCATTACTAGGGATCTACCCTGAAGAAAAAAAGTCATTTTACCCCAAGACATTTGCACAGAATGTTTCTTGCAGCTCTGTTCATAATTGCCAAGTCATGGAAGCAACCCGAATGCCCATCAACCCAAGAATGGCTCAACAAATTGTGGCATATGTATATACCTTAGAATACGATTGAGCAGTAAGAAAAGATGGAGACGTTACATCTTTTATGTTGATCTCTATGGAGTTGAAACACATTCAACTTAGTAAAGTATCTCAAGAATAGAAAAGTAAATGTCCGATGTACTCAATACTAATATGAAACCAATATATAAACAAGTACATGCTCCTATGAGTAATAAAGCACAAAAACACAAATATAGTCTAGTATGGGGGGAAGAGGGAGAAGGGAGAAGAGGGGACAATTGGCAGGAGAGAGGGCATGAGGCAGGATCTCACCTAAGGTGCACAAGGCATGGGTGCTCAGCACACCCCCTGGGTGAGGACCTTTTTCACAAATGGAACTTCACCCCAGAAGCGAGAACAGCATAATCTAAAAATTTGTATCTCCATATTAATTTGAAATTTTAAACAACTTAAAAAGAACTTATAAATTATACTCTACATTCAAAAAAAAAGCAAACAAAGTCTTTTTTTATTAAATTATAAACACATAGATCATGTATATATTAATGCATTTATGGGGTACAATGTGTTGATTTCATATAGAATCAGGAATTCTTACATCACTCTGGTTAATATATACCTCATCTCATTTACTTAGTTATTGTGTTAAGACATTTATACTCTATGCTAATAGATCTGAAATGTGCCCTTACATATGCACCATGGGTATGATCCTGCCATTCATCCTCCCTCTTACTCTAACAGGAAACTTGATTAGGGTCAGTGCTTACCTTATCTCACTATCCTAACATTGCCTGATAATCATGGGTATATTATATTAAAATTTTCCTTGTCATTTAAATTGTAATTAAAGCAAAACAAAACTCCTTCACTCTTTGAATTTCATTTTCATTTTTTTCCATTGTTTAACTTTTTGACAAGCATCAACTTTGTAATATGACTTTTGAAAATACATTTGGATGATTGTTATAGATATGCATGCTAAAAGCTAGAATATGTTTTTCAAACTTGATTGCATTTGTTTATATTATTGTTAAATTCTCTATTTTTCATGCATCAGAAGTGATAAAAATGTACAAAATGAGGCAAATCATTAATAAATCCTCTAAACATTAACCTGGATTTATAAAATGCAATCTTTTGAGCAGTTATCAATAATCTAATAACCTTTAAATAATAACAGTAACTAAGTAATTTGTTGTTTTTATCTTTTTTTTAAAGACAAGTAAGGAACAAAGTTTATTGAAAAAGAAAAGAGAGGGTTGGCTTGGTTCCTGTGGCTCAAGTGGCTAAGGTGCCAGCCACATACACCTAAGGTGGAAGGTTCGAATCCAGCCAGGGCCCACCAAACAACAATGACGGCTGCAACCAAAAACGCTGGGTGTTGTGGCGGGCACCTGCGGTCCCAGCTACTTGGGAGGCAGAGGAGAAGACTCGCTTGAGCCCAGGAGTTGGAGGTTGCTGTGAGCTGTCATGTTACAGCACTCTACCCAGGGGGAAAGCTTGAGGCTCTGTCTCAAAAAAAAAAAAAAAAAAACAAAGAAAGAAAAGAAAAGAGAGAGTTACACAGTAAGAGAAAGATATAGGCTTACAATCAGCACAGACAGTGAACAGGCCTCCATTACCAGAGGCAGGTGAAGAGCAGAACAGCATAGCTGATTAAATTAAATCATTTCCATAATGTCCAGTGACTTGACTTTCTTTCCAAATGTCCGCTACCCTTATTTAACTTATTATCTTTCTGGCTTATCTTTTACAATATGGTTACTCTTTCTCTTGCTCTCTTAACCTTCTATTTCATTCCGTTATACAATACTCAACTTGAAACTTTTCCACTAAGCTTCTGAAACTTGCATCAGGCTTGCTGAATATATATATATATATATATATATATATCCTCCAAGATTGCTGCCAGTCAACCTGAGATTAACAAGTCTAGTTGGCATTCAGCACCACCTTTAATGTTCAAATACTTCATTAACCATCCACATTTAGAGTCTCTTTGAAATCTCTTTGCCATTGCCTGTACTCTGCAGTGATACCATTGATGTCCTCAAACGTCCTCCACTCCTCCCTCTTCTGCAAACCCTGCGGCACCTCAGCTTCCCGCTCCTGGGGGAGGAGCTGCTCCACTTTAACAAGGGCATTTTCCCCATTTGTGCCTTTACTTCCCAATTCTCCACCTTGGTGCTGTTGACGTTTTGTTTAGGGTTCATTTTAGTAACCCTGACCTGTGTCCCCTAATGGCCACACTCATTTGTGGCAACCAACCTTGCTTCCAACGTGGGGACAAAACCCTTCCAGTTTGAAACCACTGGCCTAATGAATGCTGTGCCTCATGCACCCAGTTCAGAGAGCTTGTCTTATAAACTAACAGCCGTCTGGCATCCGCCCCTCCTCAGCGTCTCTCCAGCAGCAGGTCAAAATGGCCAACTTTTTCTCATCAAAAACCAAACGCTTTCAGCCCATACTGTTTGTGTGTTCCCTCCTAACACTGATTTATCACTTTCCCTTCAAAGTTAAATTCTTTGGATCATTGTCTAAACTAACTTTTACTCTAGTTCTCTCCCAACGGCAACCTTATTTCCATTCAGCAAAATCTCTAGAAAAAATCTCTTTGTTGGTCCATTGAATGAAAAGTTTAAACCTTAACGTTGAAACACATTTCCAAAACACTGTGTGGCCCAGAATCTCCTGAATCTCATACCCTGGCTCTTCTTTCTCATTTGCCCCACAGGTAGACCTCACGTTGGCTTCTGGGAGGTGTTTTTTGAGGGGGAGCCGGGGGTGGCTGTTTATTTGTTTCCTTTCTGTTTCTGTTTTTTCCCCATCACATAATTTTAATCTTCTGGTTTAAGTTTTAACTCTTTGATCTTCAGTACAGGGCTTCCCTTTGCAGTACAAGCTTTTTAACTCTGATGTTTTGTTGTGACAGAGTCAAGACTTGGACCAGTTAATGAGCTACAGATGTTTGGCTTTTGCCAAAATGCCCTTTCATGTATATCTAGATTTTTTAAGTGTACATGAAGTCCTAATTTAAGGTAAAGATTAGTGTTTGTATGTTTGCTTAATTTTTATATGTAAGAGGACATAATTATTATAATAATGAATAATCAAAACAACTAATGTGCAAAAATATAGACATTTAAGATTACTATTGACAAACTTTTCTAAAAAAATCCAAAAGCTGGCTTGGTGCCTAAAGCTCAAACAGCTAAGGTGCCAGCCACATACACCAGAGCTGGAGGGTTTGAATCCAGCCTGGGCTTGCCAAACAATGACTACTATAAGCAAAACATAGCTGGCATTGTGGCGAACGCCTGTAGTGCTAGCTACTTGGGAGGCTGAGGCAAGAGAATCGCTTGAGCCCAGGAGTTTGAGGTTGCTGTGAGCTGTAATGCCACGGCACTCTACCCAGGGCGACAGATTGAGCTCTGTCTCAAAAAAAAAAAAAAAAAAAAAGCTAAAAACTTACTTAACATTTTATATAAATACTTAAATATTTTTTACATAAACTCACTAATATTTATTTTTTAAAGGAAGGAATTTTCCATTTTCAAAATATCATCTTAGGGAAGTCAAAAGAAATTATAATAACAAAGTATACATGGGCATTTAAGGGAGATAATAATAAATTCTGAATATTTTCTTAGTAATTTGAGTGGCTTTGCATATCTGAGTTTTTATATATGGATTAGTTTCATAGATGTGATTACTTAATAAGATAAATACATAGTTGATTACAAATATATTTATTTTATCTTTGATATATTGCAGTGAAAATCTTCTCTGGTATACATATTCACACAACACTTAATGTAATAGTCAGGCTTATAAAAGAAACAGAAATTCTTTAGTTTACTCAGATATGCATAATTTTAAAAAATATGCCACTACATAGGATATACTTTATCATTTTTATTGATCTTTTTACTTTAATTAAAAGTAGTGTTTTGAATTTGTATATTTCTTATCTCATTTTAATTCACCACATCGGTTTTCTTTCTACCAAGCACATCAAGAGAAATGGAGGAAGAAATATTAAATCCCATTCCAAAGTTACAAGCCCAATTTGTAAATATCAAAGGGACCCCTGCCACAGGTGTTATACGTCCAGACCACTGCTCCACTCACTCTTCCAGACTCTTCCTTTCACCCTTTAAAATATGTACAGGTAAGTCCTCAATATGATACTAGGCTTTATTTTGATGGATCTAGAGAATTAGACTCACCCCATCAAAAAAAATCCAATAGTGTGCATAATGAATCCTTCTGATTCTCTGTGCACCTGTTCACTCTCATTATGTCTAAAAACTTGGGATTATTCCAAAGTACTCAATAATGAATTTTGGTAAGCAAGAGAAGGAGAAGAAATTCTTCAAGGACAGAGCCATGCTAAGTAACTAGTTAGGAGGGAAGGAATAGTGACAGACAGAACGTGAGGCATACGTCATTTGGAGGTAGGAAGATCCCTGGGATAAAGAATCACATTACCAGTAATAAAAGGTACCAAATAAAAATTCTAACAGCCCCAGTAGTTGAAGCATCAGCTCGTATTTCCAGCAGATTTTTCCCATATTCATTTGTGTAAAACATTCAGGCATTGTAATTTTTTTTTAAATTTTCTCTAACAGTGGAGGTTGACACAGGCTAACCTTAGCCTAATTCCCCCTGACAAAATTAAATCATGAAGGAAGATTAAGGTGGTCTGGAAGCAAAGCTTAACTAAAGCCTTCCATTTAAAGAAGTATAGTACTATCTGAGCTCCAAATAGTTACCCTAAATGCTTCCAATCACTTTTGAAATATCTAGATTAGCACTGTAATATGCTGACTTTATTGGTGGGCCCAAGACCAGGATGCACAGCACCCAAATTATTCCATATTATAAAAGTTATAAATATTCAGTAGTTGATATTTCTGCAGAGGAATTCTCTGTGAATTGAGGCAGAGAAAAATTACATAGAGAACTTAAGTCTAGAGTTACTGATCCAAACCTTCTTCAGAAGAGAAAAAAAAAACCCACAAAATTAAGACACAACTAAAGCAGACAAAATTAGGTCAAGGAACATGAGGGGTGCCCAGCAAAGCATTCGGGGGTGGGAGGAACTCCCTCCCTCTCCTTCCCGCCCTCCTTCTCTTTCTCCCTTCCTTCCTTTATTTTTTTCTTCCTTTCCAAGGAGCATTTTATTTTAAGGCAATGTCACTCCAAAATACCATAGCCAGTTTGGGGATTAATGAACTGAATTATAAGAAACTAATTGCATATTCATATCCAATAAGTCTGACCCATAAATGAAAGCGATTCTAGTTCACAGTGATATACAGTGTTGGTTATACTACACAGAAAGAGCTTCAGAACACCTTTGCCTTATTTCATGCTTTATTTTCTCCTGTGGGGTTCTTTTTTATTTAGTTATTTTAGCACCACTATTATTATACCAATATACTATGAATCATAAAACTCCAAGGAAGTGGGCTTTGCTCAGAAGGAATGTATACTTCCATGAGGGCTAGGACAGTAATGATAACTAATATTTATTGATAATTTCTTTTATGCTGGACACTGTGTCGAGTATGTTAAATGTATGATCACTTTACCTGTTGAAACCAAAATGTTTAAAAGGAAAATGATAAGAGCAGAAACAATAATTTTGTTGTTAATAAAAATGTTGTAGAGGTTATCTTATTCAGAATTTTTATGAAATTATATTTTAATTTGATTTTGCCTATAGGATTAAGTACTACATATTTCTTTCCTCCTAACTAAACTCTATGAATTGAAAATAACTCCTAGACGTTAACTGTTCGGAAAAGGCAACTCCACATACTTGCACAATTCTCTTTGAAAATTGGCTCTCTCTGTCTAATGTCAGCATTTTGTGACTCTTTAGTTCCCACAAATGACAGAAATTTGGGGAGGAAAATAGCCTCAAAGAAATAATAAGCTGTTGAGTTCACACTGCACAAGTCTGAGTCTGTTTCAACTTTTAAAATTAGGGTAAAAATTCCAATGATATTTAAAAGTACAGGTATGCCAAGATCTGAAGGTGTAATTCAGATATTTTTTAAATGGTTGTGTTGTATTTTAAAGGGCTGGGGACTGTCGGGAAGGGGGTGTAGGTAACCAGCCTTGTTGTTTCAAGGTAGATTAAGGGTATGTGGGCTGAGGTCAGGAAGACCTGAGACCAAATGAAAGTGCCACACTCACCTGTAAGGCAAGGAAGCGTCCGTAAAGGTGCCTGTGCCTTGTCTCTGACAATTATAACAGCATGGAAATTCTATTACCTCCTTCACAGCCCTGTTGGTAAGGGAGCACTTTGCATATTTACGTCCTGGATAAATATCAGTTTCTTTCCTTCCACTGTCTGCACACAAGTTCAAGTAAATCACTTAAACTTTTAACAAATAGGAACAGCAATGATATATTTGTGTAAGAAGAAAATTTCAGACCAGATATCTATTTTGAAATTTTTTCAAACTCTCCTTATGTGCGAGTTAAACCCAAATGGCAGTTCTGACTTCATAGGTATGATTGAAGGCCTTTCTAACGGTGGCAGTACCAATATTCCTAAAGACCATGAATAACAACTAAGATTCCTAGTTCTAAGTGACAGATGAGCTTTAATTAAATAAGCAGCAGGCTTCAGGAGTAATAAAAATCAGTTGTGGAGAGTGCATCAGAGCCTGTTATGGAGAGGCAGCGGGCTCTGCTCGTAGGCAGCCCTGGCTGTTGCTCTTTACCACTGATAACCCACCAGACCTACAAGGCCACCAACACAATCACACACATTAATAATTTCTTTGCAGAGTTAATGATTTCTCAGATGGCCTGTGATTGTTCATCCTTTTATTTCAAATTTTTAGAGTAAGAAACTGTGCATCTTGATCCGGGAAGTAAGAAGAATCCAGGAACTTAAGCTTCCATGGTTACAGTATAGGTCCTGCCTCCTTCCAAGAGTCATACAGTGGTAGGTTTCCTCAAAATATGAAGTGTATTTGTGTATGGAGATGTGAAAAGTTCTATACCTCTAGAGCATATTCATTCAATATGTTCAAAAATAATCAACTTGTGTAACATTTTAGGCATTTGTGAAATAGTCAAAAAAGAAAATAAATATCTTAAGGGCTTAATAGTTCATATTCTGGGGGAAATACACAAATAAATCAATAAATATAGATGCATATGAGTAGCTGAAGTGTATAATTTAGTATAAAGATTGTGAAGAGAGTGATAAAAATATTTTGGACCATATAACATAACATGTAGTGAAAAATAATAAAGTTCCCCCATGGATGAAGTTGTTGTATATTAAGCATTTTTTGGTTCCACTTCTTCCCATACATGAAATGATTCCTATTTACCTCAGTGAGTTTGGGGAAGATAATATCATAATAATTTACTATTATTATTGTTATTTTAAACCGATTCTCACTCTGTCACCCAAGGTAGAGTGCAGTGGCATCATCCCAGCTCGCTGAAACCTCAAAATTCCCGAATCAGTGATCCCCTTCCCTCAGCATCCTTGAGTAACTGAGACTACCGTCACATGACATCAGGCCAGACTAGTTTTACTGTTTTTAGTAGTGACAGGCTCTCACTCTTGCTCAGGGTGGTCTCCAACTCTTGAGCTCGTGATCTTCGTGCCTCAGCCTCCCCAAGTACTAGGATTACAGGCATGAGCCACTGTTCCACCAAGCCTTTGCTGACACATTTTTCTTTTTTCTTTCTCTTCTCCCCTGAAGGATTTCATGAAGGATTATCATTCTCTGATGGATTTTATGATGAAGTATCATTTGGTAGATCATGGGTAAAGTCATGGCACCATGTAAAAATGTTTTTCTGCTGCATACCATAACCTCCAATAGCTTTTTCTTTAATTTTATCTCCTGATTGCTCTTCTGAATCTGTTCATGATTCTTTAGAGTCTTCAATTATAGAGATTTCAATGTAGAATAAATCCATAATTTTTGCTAATTCCACTCACAAATCAGCACATAAGAATCACTGGAATAGTTTCTCTTGGTTGTTAAATGTGTTTTTGCAAGGGATACTACTCACCATGGTACGATTAAAATTCCATCCTGGCATGTGTTAGCAACCACTCATAGTTCCTACAATCCCACTTCAAAGGAAAGGTCTTTCTCTGAAGAAGTGAATTTTTATATTTGATTCCTCACATATGAAATTAGAGTTACACACCAAACTAAATTATTTAATATCCATGTATTTTTGCCTGTATTTCCCATGTGTACATGTCTGAAGTGGAATTTAAAAGACTATTTTCCATCTCTTTTTTTTCTTTGCTTTCCCTTTTGTTTTAGAGTATTTCTAACAATCTCATGGTAATCTCCTCTTATCCGCATTTTGGTCTGATAATAAACACAATCAGAAAAGAAAAACATTCAGGCTCTATGCTGGAAATACAACATCACTGAATCTTCAATCCTGTGGTATAATAATTGTAATCAAAAATTCTGCGGGAATCAGGGATATCAGTGCAAAATGAATTCCATGTAGCTAAGGTGCTCACTAAAGGATGCCACTTGAGTTATAAAAATCAACACTTCATTTGTGAAGCGGAACTAGAATATTGTATCACACAGAACTCCACACATAATATTTATTTTTTAATTTAATCAGATTCCTTATTTTTACCTGAAGAATTCAATTTATTTCTTCTTTTCCAAATTTACTTTAACTTTGTAAAAAGTTCAAGTGAATTCTGGGTTCCTAGAAATAAATTCTGGGTTAGCACCTAAAATTGATAATATTTATCAATTATATGATGGATATGAGTTTACTGTAGAAAAGTTTGTCTTCTGCTGATTTCCCAAATGCAGCAGGAAGGTCAGCTGAACATGGGGATCATTTGCAAAGTAACTGCATTGGTAAGAACATGGGAACTGTCATCTGGATCAGACTGGTGGTAAATTAAGGGGTAAGTGTTCTATGTGTAACTGAGTTGTTTGTTCTGCATACATTTCTTGGCTCTTGCAAAAGTATGATGTTTGTTCTGAGCAATTATGAAGTAGTGATGAACAAAATCAGGAGAGTAGTTGAAGTCACAGATCTTAAACCCATGTCAGTATTAATAGTTAAATATATTCCAGTTTACCTTCATAGTAACTTGTAACTGTCATTTATAGAAAAATGTGTACATATAACTATATCATTAAATGAAATAATTATATAGAAAACATATGAACTAGTGGTTATTACAGTAATATTTAGCTTAGAGTAGTAAATGCATGAACACTCATTTAATGGGGAAATCATTCCATTGTTTTCTTTTTTTTAAACAAGAATCACTAACGTTACACAGGTAGCCCTGATCCTAAAAGGTAACTTTTTGTTGCACATTTACCAGTACACACAGAATCATGGCAAACAAGATGCCATGAAAATGTTTAAGATTTCTTGAACAATGTCAAAGCATCTTATGATTTGGCTAATTATGTCTTTACAAATTTTGTTTTTCAAATTAAACATTCCTTTGAATTTTTGAATTTGCACATTAAGCTAATAAGAGAAAATTATTCTATGTTCTTATAAAACTTGCAAACTTCTCTGAGTTGCAGAGTATGGTGGTGAAAATTTTATTTTATGTATGTACTCTGTCTCAAAATGCTTCATCTATGTTAGGGGTGTAAATGCTCTCTTTCATGCGTTTCTGATAATTTTATATGTCCAAAGCAACATGAACTTCACTCTCCCAGACCTTTGCTCCTGGTACTTCCCCTGCGTGAAATGCCGTTTTTACCTTCTAAATTTTTCTCATTTTTAAAGATTCATTTCAGTGATTCTTTCTTCCATAAAATAGGTACTGGTTTTTGTTTTCTATGTCCCAATCTTTGTACCAATCACATTAAATTTCAGCATTTTATTTTATAATGAATTTTGTCACCCAGCTTGCACAGATAAGATGTGGAAGTTCCCCCCCCAAATCTTTAACCTCTCCAAAAGCCACCAGGTGATTAAACTGGGAATTGACACAGGTCATCTGGCTACAAAGTGCCAATACCTGGTGTTCTGTATACAATTTTAATATTAGTTTCAACTTGTGAATATATGGTCACATCTCCTAGTAAATTATAAGTTTCTTAATGATAAAAACTATATTATTTTCTCATCATTCCTTGTTATCAGTTGACACTCTATACATATTAATGGATAAGGAAATAAACAGATACATTAATAACTAAAGTTTTACTGCATTCCCTGGCAGGAGATATTATTTTAGGCAGCTTTTATATTGAAAATGTGTTACTTTTGTGAATTAACAACTGACTTCCTCTTGGTACTCTATTTTCCTCTAGTTAAATACTTCTGTGGTCTTTAGTACATGTTTAATTCATTTTCCTTCTCGTGTTTAAAAGCAAGTCTTATTTCAGAGCAAATCTCCTAGTTGTCTATTGCTGTTATTCATATGCAATAACTTTGTTATATGTTTCTTGCCGTTCTTCTTTATGACAATTAGTTTTTTTCCCCATCTTTCTAGTGAATAGAAGATTCCCTTCAAATAGCAGATGGACATGGAAAAAAGCAGTGATCTATCACTCAGTCTAGAGGCTGTGTCATCATTATGGCCTCCTAAGAACACAACAACTAAGAAAATGCTGTGAAGGCTATGTTGGCCAGTTTGATGAAAGCATTTCAGGTTGTAGGTAAAATCAGCACATTGTACCCCATGACTGCATTAATGTACACAGCTATGGTTTAATCAATCAATAAATAAATTGCATACATTACAAATAAAATTTCCCCTCCTCTTTCCCCTCTTCCTCCCTCTTCTTCACCTCCCATATCTTCCTCTGCTCCTTCTCTTCCTTCTTTCTCTCCCATCCATTTTTCCAGCCTCTTTCCCCTCTTCTTCCTTTAAAGCCTGTTCTCACTGGTGATTCCTTTGAGGCTTACACCACAGATGAGTTTAGACAGGTAGGTTGAGGAACTCATCCCGGGGAAAGTGCTACACACCCATTGCTGAGGATCACCATGAAATACAATCCTGGGAAATCCTCCCTGTGGGAAGCTATGCACCAATGCAAGTCCTAGTCCACACTTTGAAGCAAATTTGGAACTCTTTCTGGAGTATCCATCAGAGTTGCCATCACAATTAAGGCATTACAATTAAGTTTGCAATCTCATCTTAGAGAAAGTGCTTTGAGGGTAGCACCTGTGGCTCTGTGAGTAGGGCGCAGGCCCATATACTGAGGGAGGCGGGTACAAACCAGGCCCTGGCCACTCCAAACTGCAACAAAAAAATAGCTGGGCATTGTGGTGGGCACCTGTAGTCCCAGCTACTCGGGAGGTTGAGGCAAGAGAATCGCTTAAGCCCAGGAGTTGGAGGTTGCTGTGAGCTGTGCTGTAACAGCACTCCACCAAGGGCGATAAAGTAAAAACTCTGAGTTTATCATGAAATGTCTGAGTTTTATCAAAGACAATTATTATAAAGCTTTATTTTTGTGGCTCACATCTTATTTTTTACTCTTTATTTCATCTCTGGAAGATGAAACATATTCATATCTGTCACCAATCATGTACCTTTCATAAAATTATAACTTTTGTCAAAGCAACAGGGAATTCTTACGTTTCAAATAAAATCATATTTTCTGCCTTTTTGAATCATTAATTTTTAACTTACATAATTCAAAGGCACTAAAAAGACATTTCGTCTTCCTGACTATGTGTGTGTATGTCTCTGTCTAGCTTTATACACTCATTTCTTCTAATCACAAATATTTAATTTGGTATCTTATATTTGATTCCACGTTCTCAGGCTACTTAGATGAATATGTGTCTGAATTGCAGATGTTGTTGAGAATACAGCTTTGCTAAAAAGAAAATAACTCAAATTGATTTTTGGAAGTATTAAATACCATAACATTTAAAAAACTTGATTGGAATAATTTATTGTATATGGTTAAAACTGTTTTGTAATTAGGCTTTCTGTTTCCTATATTTAAATAATTTTATGATTTGACTAATCCATTTTAACATGGTATAAATCCCATTTCCATGTTTTATACTTTGCCTTAGGTCCCCATCAAGAGGTGCTATTTGCCAAATTACGTTCATGACTACTTGAAAAATGACTTTATAGACTCAAAGAACACAGACAAGTTTGCAGAAAGTAAGCTATCAACTTATGCCAGTTGAGACTGGATTAAATATCAGTTCTGGCTAAACTGAGAAATGCTGGTGGGTATAAATCTCTGAGATGCAGCATAGCCCTACCTGATTCTGATTGCTCTCCAGATCATCGTGGAGTAATGCCTTTTATCCGTCTCTTTCAGACGGTGAGGCTGGTAGCACTGGTTTTCCTTATTTCACAGTTAGCTCTTTTTCTAAAGTTTGTTTACCTCAATAGTAGCTCCGAAACATTTTGTTGGACCTACACACAGTCTCCATTTAAGCTTCTCTTGAAAGTCGCATCAGAGAAGCGAGTCCACTTTCTACCCTCTGTTATTCTCTGCAAACTGCGTCTTCAATGATCCCATCCTTTTTCCTAAATGGATTACCATTTTTTTCTAACTCAGAATGAAACTCCCATTTCCTATTTTGAGACACAGAATATGGTGTCTCATTCTCCCTTTTAACCTATTTTCATTCTCTCTTTTAGTCTCTCTTTGAGAGACTTCAATCTGCCAAGAACAGTCTCAGAGCTATGGGGGTAGGGGGACTGTAGTAAAATAAAAAAAAAAAAAAAGCTGTAGTAAAATAGAGATCACAATTCTTGTCCTAAAGAAGATAAGATTTAAAAGAGACAGGCTTAGCTCTGATTTCTACTAGTTAATCATCTGCCAGAGAAACCCTCACTAAAGGACCAGATCTGTAAATCATTATTTAAATGTAGATCTCAGAAAACTATGGGAACTCATGGCAGTGCATCAGCTAGATGCTAGGGACAGATTTTCCTTTTTTACATTTTATAGGGAGGATTTTACTGCTCAAGAAAATTGGTTTGGTTTAGATTTATTTAAAAATTGGTTATTGACTTCATATTCAAAGCCTAAATTTGTTTAGGTCCACAATTGTGAAACCTTAGGACCTAGTACGAGGGAACAGAGGACAAGCACGAGACAAGTGTATCTAAACATTCTGAAAAAGGAAGGAGCCGGTGAGAGACTGAACCAGTGTGTGGATGCGATAACAGTGGGAGGGATAAGAGACAGGGTGCTAAGGGAAGCAAAAGCCACGTCCTGCAGGAACCTGGAGGCAGGTTAGAGATACACACAGAGTATGCCCCCCAAATTGTATACACATTTTAAATGCTGTTACCTACACATGACTTTTCCCAGTTGAATTCAAGGTACTGTTACTGGTCAAGTGCACCTAATGGACTGGATGTCATGCACGTCCACTTTTCCTGTAATTCATAAACTTTTAGAGAATGATCAATTTTACTTCCAACAAGTCACTTCAAATGTGTATTCATTTTTGTGGCAATTTCAGTATTTTTGGCTGCATTTTTTAGAACTAAGAAGAGCTATTAATAATTATATCAAAACACTAAGCAAAATTGTCCATTGAAAGCTTTGCATTATTATTTTAATTGCAGTAGGACCGGTGAAGGTGAAGAGTTTTAATTAAGTGAAGGCTTTGGATTTTCAAAGGGTAACTTGTAGTGCAGAAGAGAAAGGGTTAGAGAGAGGCGTGCGTGAATGGGAGGGGCTGGCCAGCGAACAGGCCCTGGGGCCCTTGGTCACTACTCACTCTGCTCAGTTTATTTTCTTCCTGCCCCTGCTACTCAGCACTTTCCACGGTCTTGTCTTTATTTATTTATTTTTTTAGTTTTTCATCTTGATGGATATTTTATTCATATACCCTTTTTTACTCTCCACTTCTACCATTCGTTCTTTAAGAAACATTAAGGTAATGGTTTTATTTTTGTAACACATCTGCCATAACATGTTTTTCAGAACAATTTCTGTTGATTTATTTTTCCCTCTCTCAATGGGCCACAATGTCCTGTTTCTTTTTATGCCTTGTGGGTTTCTGGTTGAAAATTGAGCATTTAAATCTAATAATGTGGTAAGTCCAGAAATTGCATCCTTCCTCTTCCTTAGTGGTTACTATTTTTGTTAGTGTTTTTTGTTGTTCTTGTTGTTTGTGGTTATTATTATTGTTGTGGTTATTGCAATAGAACCAACATAGTTGACCAGCTCTGTACATTTACACCTCTTTATGTTGACCTCCTTTTCATAGACTGGACATGAACCATGTACTCAATGGAAATTCCTTATATTGACCACCTCCATATGTTGACCACCTTGTTACACTCCCTTGGCTGGTCAACTCATAGAGGTTCTGTATATCATCATCATCTTTGAGGTTGTTTCTTTGCCAATGATCAGTCTGTGGTATAACCATAAGGTCGTCTGAGTCTTTTCTGAGCCTATGCCTTTCCTTAGGCATGAACAACTCCCTTTCTAATTTTCCTCATGCATGCAGGCACTTTTGAGTGTCTTTCTGTTTAATATTGTTCTACCTAAAGAAGAAAAAGTAAATAAATAAAGGAGAAAAGGGGAAGTGCCAGCCCTTTAAGTCATTTCAACCAGTGGGAGAGTGGCTAGCGAGAATGGAGAAAGATTCAGCACCAATGGCCACCGCCCTTTTTCTTACACCTTTGTGATCATGAGCAGCAATCAGTAATAAGAACAAGATCTTTCACACTTGGAGGACCCAGTGCTTTCTCCCACCCTGGCTCCATGGAACTGTGTGCAAGACGTTCCCGGACTGCCCCTGGGGCTGCAGTGAAGATGAATAGCTGCTACTGTGTTAAGAGTTAAAATTGACTGAAATTAACTGTAATTTTCCCTCTAAACCCTCCCCTGGAAATTGCTGGCCTTGAATAGATTCCAGAGTTACCACATGGTTTATCAGGCAGATTCTGTCAGAGCAATTGTTGTCTAGGTGGGGAGAGAGATTCCTGGTTCATCCTACTCTACCATCTTTCCAGAAACCTTTAGAATTTGTTTTTATTTTGCACTTGTAAAAGTCACGTTTCAACTCTATTAACAGATTTTTTAAATATGCATACAATTTCAGGTAAATGGAGTGTATCTTAATTTTTGTTGCAATTTATAATATATAAGATGATAACAGAAGAACAAAAAAGAGATCATCCTGTATTGTGCTAACCTTTCATTCAGGAAAGGACACAATTGTCTATTCTCTTATGCTCAGTTAAGTGAGTCAAGAAAGAAGGGCCAAAAGGAGAGCTGTAAAAGGTGCCAATTACGTTAAGCCTATTAAACAACACGGATGTATAACCAGCAATAAAATTTCCAAAATATCTTACATATGCAAACAAGAATTTTTCTTTGATTTAATAAGAGAAATGGTCATTTGTTCAGCATGCATAAAGCCATTTGAGTCTCCTTGTGACACATAAATAATTCTAAATTTAAAAAGAAGGTGGCCCAGGGCATTTGGGGCCAGTGATAAAGACATTTCTGGCCCTCTTTTAGCCAGCTTGGGTGTGTCATGAAACTTAATCAACTGCAGAAGTGAAAGACCACACCAACTGTAGTGTGATGGAAAGGATGTGTTTTCTGCAGGTGAAGAAATAAGGTCTCCAAAGTCGGTATGACATCACTTGGGCTCAGCCAATGGGAATCCAATGAACTGCTCACAGGGCTCATTTTATTGCAAGGGTACACGTCATATCTACTAAGTATAGAAAATAAATGTCTTAACACAATAATTAAGTAAGCGAGGTGAAACCCTATATGAACTAATTTGATCTAAGCATTCCAATTGTATATAAAATCAGCACATTGTACCCCATAAATGAATTAATGTATACGTGATCTATGTGTATATGACTTAACTAAAAAAAACAAAGTTACCTTTTGAGTCTTATTAAGAGAACCCCAGGAAAAGTAGACTCTAAGCCATGTTCATTAAAAACATAATTCAAACACACACACAATGAATAAGACTATTTCTATGCCTTGCATATTTAATTTCAGAAACATTAAAATATATTCTAGTTGCCAATTGACATTGACAGTGTCTATCTTTTTTTATTATTATTAAATCATAGCTGTGTACATTAATGCAGTCATGGGGTACAGTGTGCTGGTTTTATATACAATTTGAAATATTTTCACCAAACTGGTTAACGTAGCCTTCATGGTATTTTTTAGGTGATTGTGTTAAGACATTTATATTCTGCATTTAGGAAGGTAGTGTCTATCTTACTCTCTCCTAAGAATTCAATATAAGGAGAATCTAGTGGTTCTGATACCTGAGTTTATCATGGCTAGAAGAATCACTGAGCAGATGCCCCGAAAGGACAAGCCACGTGTGTTTCCTTATCAGAGCTGATGGGCATAACAAGGGCACCCACTAATATTTTAGGTGTGCAAACACGGGTGGGGCGATGATAAGGTGAGAAAAGCCCTGAGGCTCCACATTTGAAAAGATGTTCACGTTCAGGGTCTTCACTGGAGTGGTCCTGAAAAGGAGTGTCTCTCTGTTTTGTGACCTAGATACCCCCACCTCCCTGCAGTCCAGGCCCTGCCTTTGCATCCTGTCTGCAGTTAAATGTACTCTGTACATGAAGAGATGAGTCATTTTCCCAGAGACTGTATGGCCTGGAAATCTGAAAATATTTACCCCATGAGCATTCATGTAGATCATTTTCCCACCCTGATTTCATCTAAAAGAATTATACATTATGGATGTATAGGCAAAAGACAGCCTATCATTAGCGATACCTGTAGTCTCCTTACTTGTAGCTTCTGAGTACATGAGATAATGGAAGACAACCAACTCTGAAGATAAAACCAGCAACACACACGCCCTCAGTGGAGAGATCTGAGTCAAGGGAAGTGGCCCAACCTGCCCGTTGTTCAGCCCCCTCCTTCTTTCCTTGCAGTAGAAAGAACTGCCACCTCAGGAGTCAGACCATGTGGGTTCAAATCCTGCCTTTGCCACTTTTTAAAGAATCTGACTGAAGTGGGCTGTGCCACCTTTCTGAGGAACATTTTCTCCATTTATAAAAAGGGGGCAGGGAGTGAAATAATAGTTCCTATTTAGATTTTGATTGAATAAGATAGCTCATAGAAAGAACAGAGAAGAGTATTTGGCACATGGTTGAATAGTAAATTCTCAGTAAATATTAACAATTAACATCTGGAACTATGAGAGTGAGGTGGCTATCTGTAAAATTTGAAGCAACAATTTATCCTGAATTTTCTGATACATCAGGGAAATGTATGATTATCTGTTAATTGTCCTTTCTATGATTTGTCAGAAAGTCAGCCTTCCTGGTGTACCATAGAAAGATATAGTTCTTTGACTCTCCAGGGGCTTCAGGCAGGGATTCCAAAGGCACTCAGGGGAGTCTGGGAGAAAGTTGAACCCCAACAGTACTCAGGATGAGACAACATGCCCCTTAGATCTGAGTTAACTTAATTCAACATGTCTCATTTCTAATAAAAGTTATTAAGGCTGGTGGAATTCTGGTTAGAGGCATTTTTTAAAAATGTCTAGAGCAGTGGTTCTCAACGCTCAATGCTGTGAGCCTTTCATACAGTCCCTGTGGGTCCAGACCCACAGGTTGAGATCTGCTTGGTCTAGAGTATGATAATGAACAGAACTGAAAGATTCATGGATATAAAAATTTAGATAGTGGAAAGATGACTTTCATCTGGGCATTAGGACATTAGGAAAGATCGAAGGACTGAATCACTGGTCAGGGATTAGACGGATACACATTTCACACATCAGAGTGACCTGGACATTTAAAGGAGTTAAGAAAAAACTTGCGATCCCCATAAGGGACACAATTTAGAGCATCAAAAAATAAAAGTCTACAGAAATAAGGCCTTTTATGTGGAGTAACTAATATCTAACATTTTATTCCTATAGGCCACATAATAAAACAAACAAACCTGTAAATGTCCCTGTCATGTCCTGACTATTTGTTTGCCCTGATTGATATTATAATAACATCATCTTCTCAGTGAACGCTGGCTTTATCCTCACTACTTATTCTAGGCCTGTTAATCTCTTAAACCTATTTAATGGTTCATATCACTCAAGGGTCAAGGATATGTGATACTCTTAACTTCTAATTATATTTTAATACTTTTGTTTATTTTTTCCAATTTTTTCTATTTACAATTAACTGATGTTGTTTGAGGCAGTTTGGAAAGATGTTTCTAGATTAGAATGTGAAGACAGCTTATAATAACAAGCCATACCTTAAAGTGGTCCCCTAAAGTAACATAAGGCAGCTTTTGATTCCTGTGTTAGAGGAATCAAAATAGTTAAAAGTTGAAAAATATCATTTTGTATTATCTAGAAATTTCTCAGTTTTGAGCTGAAAAGTATTTGTTTATCGAATTCTATATTCTATCTGTTTGGAAGGTGTTAAAGTCAACTAAAAATACCTCCAATTAAGAATTAACAAAATGTAATTATCGCCAAAAACTATCCTGGTAAATAGCAATGGAAATATCTTCCATAAAGGTGAGGGCTTAGAATGTACTGGGTAGTGCTCAAATTATTTGTACATATTTATTGAGTTTCTTAACAACACTACTCTTGTGATTGGGGCACTATTCTATCATTCTTAAACATGTGGTATAAGAAACTTGAACAGCTTAAGAACCTTTTTGAAGAAGCCAGTAAATTGCAGAGTTATTATTAAATAGATGGCATTACGGGGCCAGGATCCATGGTTACAGCCACCCCTAGTCACACAATACAGTGAAATCATTGCTCTGGCCTGCACTGGGATAGCCAGACACTGCGTTTCCTGGGCACTGTTCTCTTCATTTTCTATTCTAGAACAATTAGTTTTAAAATAAAAGAGAACAAATTAAGTGTCTGTTTTGGACACTTGGTGTATTCCGCCGATAGACTCAAGGCATTTGTCCTCTGTTTTATTCCTGTCCACCTCAGCACTCATGGTCTCTAGGGCATGCTCTTGGTCTTAATCATAAATTGAGAATGAGAGGCAGAATAATTAAAGAGCAAACTGTAATTATGACCAAGATCTAAAGGGAGTAAAGCCAACATTGAGTCTCGGCGTTTACTTTCCTATTGGTGCATTTAAGATTAGCTATAAACAGCCTAGTTAGACCCAATTAAACAGTTCATCAGAAGGATTTTTCACATTAGCATAACTTGAGTGACTTGACTTTTAGAAGTATGTTCTTGGTGAAGCGTGAATTTTTTCCCATATTGACCTTGTCTTCTAACGTTTATCGTTATTATTATTATTACTTTAATTATCACAGTGCCATTTAAGAGTCTTTCTTGAAAGGTATTATTTGGCTTACAAAAGTTTTTGATGTTTTTTCTTATGAATACCCTCTGTTCCAAGGATAAGTAAATCATATCTTATTTTAAAATATGGGAAAGTAGAGTTTTCCTGATATCATCACATAGTTTGGTTAGAGGTGAATTAAAATAGGGACATGCTCAACAAAAATACCTTTCACGGCCAGATGGAGACGATTTGTTAGAATATCTTTTTTTTTTTTTTTTTGTATTAATCACAACACTGGCATCGTTTGTAAGTTCAGTGAGTATTTGAGAGTAATGTGGTGCCAAATTTGTGTAGTATCTGTTCTATTTCTTTTTTCCCTTTTATCCTCACCCCATGGTAATTATATTATTTCCACTGTTTTTTATAACATATTGTGGTGGTTATAAAATTGGAAGCAGCTATTTTTCAACATCTGTTGAAACAGATTGAGAGGCATTTTGGCAAACGTGTTATCACATGTTACTATGAAATAGTATTTCAATTTTTTGAATGAAAATTAAATTTGGGATTTCCAAATTAATGTATGCTACATCTGTAGACTCTCTGGGTTGTCATTGAAAAATTATGTTAAATATTTTTTTTCCTGATACTTGTAATGTTTTCTTTTCTTTTCTACTTTATTTTTATTTGCACAGTTAATGGATAATACCGTACAATGGTTGTTTCAGGTTTGTAGAAAAGATTTCTCATTCGTTAAGTTGTTAGTGGACTTCATACAAAAAATAGCTGTTCTTACATAGCATGGTTATATTGGATTTTATAACAAAGAAGTATTATGTAGATACTGGAAGCTGACATAAAAAATTATAATGGTATTTTCACATTCCCACAGGAAAAAAGAGACTCAAAGGGGCAATGACCACTAAGACAAATTTTAGACTTCCAAGTTCACATGTTCTAACTGAGTAGAGTCCAATTACTCCTTTTTTTTTTTTTTTTTTTTGGTATCACTGGTAATTCTAATTATCTAGCCTCTCTTCACTTTTTAAAAATGTTAGACTGAATAAATTATAAGTTAAGGAATGTGTAAGCTACCATAAGTAAAATTATACTTAAATTAAGCCAAAGATATTGCTTGATATACCTGAAAGAACCCTGGTAAACAATACACCTACTTGACTAAATATTTATAGCAATCCAGTCTATTTCTTCAATAATATAGAAATTAAAGCATTCTAACTTTCTGGTTCAATTACTAAAAAACCCAACAAAATAAAATATAAAAATCTCTAACTTCTCTACATGATCTGAAATGGCCTTTTCTTTTGGACAAGAGGCACCACTAGACTCAGATTTTGTTAATTTAAAATTTTCCACTTTATACAGTGTGTTAGATGCTTCCTACACTGAAATGCTCAACCTCTCGAGTAACCTTTACTTTCACTTAAAATGCATGACTATTACTATGTAACCAAATGAAGTTCAGTAGGGATGGTGAATGTTTTTAAGTGATTATTGGCCTGTTGCAATCGAGAGCCTTATCTAAGCTCCAGTTCCTTCCAGACACAGATGTTAGGGGCTGTAATTAGAAATTGCAGTATAAAGGATATTTGAGGTAACAGAATAATTGAAGAACTATTTCTCTTCATCTGTTTTTCTAGTTCTCTTCATCTGTTTTCCTAGTTTTTCCTTGCGTATCTATATAATGGTCTTCACAGAATGATAGGAAGGTAGCAGACACTGTTCTATAGAGTTACACGGCTCAAAGATCTTCCATCAAGAGAGGATGGAGAAGCTGGCTCAAAGCAGCTAGAATCCAGATGGTCATGAAAAGGGCCCCAGGTTTCCCTCACTGCTTATAATTCATGGGCATAGGAAAAGGACCCCCACCAGTGCCGTGACAGTTTATAGATGCCATGGCAACTCCTGAAAGCTACCTTATATGGTTTAAAAGAGGTAGAGCCTGCAATTCCGGCAACTCCCCAAATCTTTCCCAGAAATCTTGAGAATAATCTTCCCTTTGCTCAACATAAAATCAAATATATGTAAATGGTATAAAATAAGACCCTGGAAATTCCCAGGGGCCTTCTTTCAGTTGCCCTCAGAGATAACCACTGTCCTGTCAATGCTACAGGCCCTTTTTTTCTTTTTTAATTATACTTTTCTTACTTAAATAACTTGCTTTTTCTTTGCCTTGTCAGCTTGTTCTTGAATTCTTTCCCACATAAACCCAGGAACCCCCTTGACCTTCTAACAGACCCTGATTTGTGGGGTCCACTTTCTTGTGTCAATAGTATAGTCTTGAATTTTGTTAAGATATTTTAATTTAATGTTTAGAACTTCCCCAGGAAATACTCATTTAGAGAAATTAACTTGTAACAATACATAAACTACTGTATTTTATGTATTACCTATATAATGATTACCTTTCAAAATCAAAACAAAATTTTACTAAAAACAACAAGGAATTTCTGAAGCTTGGTTGTTATTCTACATATTTCTGCAGTTAGAGTTAAAACTTAAAAATAACTTTCATATGAATATTCGTAACAAGTTGGTTACAAAGCATAGTTTGGAGCCTTTTAAAAGGAAAAATTTATCTCAGCCTTATTTTAAATTGCCTGTTTTTTTTTCTTAAAATTTAAATTACAGTTAGTGTTTTCCATTCCTTATTCTAGACCAGAGGTGATTAGTTTCCAGAACCATAAATTAGTCCCGCTCAGAACATTCCAATTACGGGACTGGAGGAAGTTTATGTTTTCATTTCTGTCCATGGGCCACAAAAATTTTAATGCAGGTGAATTTCAAAATTCAGACTTTGCCTGTAGCTACTTTTTAGTGAGGTATAGTCGCTAACAAATGTTTTAGTGTGAAAATAAATTATTTTTCTAAGAAGTATTCCATTTGTATCCTCAATACCAACACAAATCTTCTACTTATTGTTAAAGAACAAAGGAATAAATGATAGAAGCACCTCAGCAAATAGTCTTAAGCCATTTGTACCTACTTTATTCAAATAATTTTGATTTTCAAAATGTTTGTTTCCCGACTTGTATTCAACAGAAACTTACCTGGCTCACATGTACTTTTCTGTTTGATTCGGTGGTGATGACCTGACTTATGAAAATTGGGATCATGCCTATGGTTCATCCTATAAAGGTACATGTGAATCTCTCTAAATAACTAAGAAAAAAACATGAAGGCTAGGTTAACCAGTTGGATGAAAGTATTTCAAATTGTATACAGAAACAGTACACTGTACCCCATGATAGTATTAATGTACACTGCTATGATTTAATAAAAAAAATTCAAAAAAAAGATAATAACATTGACAGTCTATTAATGTAAAAACTTACCTGTGTCTGGTTGATGTGCTTTTCTGGTTGACAATGTTACTGCCTAATGGTGTTTTATTTGAAGCATAATGGAACTATGTTATAAAAGGGCCCTTCATTTTCTCAGTTCTAGTTTTTGTTTGTGTAGCTTAGCTAATTTATTGTCAATGTTCCAAACGGGATAGAAATTCCATCAATTAAATAGCAGACATATATTTCTCTTTCTAAAATTTTTCACTGTAAAACATGAAGACAAAAAAGTTTAATCTGAGGGCAGCACCAGTGGCTCAAAGGAATAGGGCGCTGGCCCCATATGCCAAAGGTGGAGGGTTCAAACCCAGCCCCGGACAAAAACCGCACACACACACACACACACACACACAAAGTTTAATCTGAAACCAGGTGAGTGGTCCTGATGTAGTTTAAGTGTCAGTATCTACAGTTACATTCCATGATGGAAAAGTTTACCTTACACAAGGAGACCATGTATACCATCATTCAGAAATTTTTTTTAGGGTCTTATTTTATGTATACGCAGAAAATTGAGAGGAAATCACCTTTTGTGGCTCATGCTATTTTTTCATTTTTATTTATTTTTTAATTGTTGTTATTATTATTTTGAGACAGAATTTCATTTTCTTGCCCCACGTAGAGTGTGGTTCTCTTGCCTCAGCCTCCCAAGTAGCTGGGACGCCAGGGGCCCATCACAACACCCAGTTTGTTTTGTTTTATTTTGTCTTGTTTTAGAGATAGGGTTTCATTCTTGCTCAGGCTAATCTCAAACTCATGAGCTCAAGCAGTCCACCCTCAGCCTTGCAGAGTGCTATGATTGCAGGTGTGAGCCACAGCACCTGGCCATATACTACTTTTTAAAATGAGAATTTCTGGTTTATAAAACATTCTAGAAATCAATGAACTGTTCACTACTTTATTCACTTAGGGAGATTGAAAGTGGCATGAGAATGCATAAGAACATAAATGCCAGGTGTATTATAAATTTAAGAGTAAAGCTTCTCAGGTTTATTTAAGAACGACAGGAAAGCTGAAATCTCAATAGCACAGTTAATGGCCAGATTTACATGGGCTGTATGATCTCGAATCAAAAGCCATAACTAACCTGTAAAAATCAATTTATGAAACAATGCCAAATTTATATTCTGGCCAAGAAATCAGTTATTTAATAAATTAAGGAACTATACACAGCTAATAAGAAATTAATATCTTATTGAAAATTCTTTATCTTGGTCCTGTTAATTAACTCAGACATTTCCTCCTGCATTATCTCTGACCTCTGTTATATGCTGTTTGTTATTAATAGTTTTGGTCTTAACTTGTGGATGATTTTGGTTCAAGTCCTAATTCTGAAGTGTTCCTTAATCACTTGATTTTCCCTCTTATTAGCTGTTGCTTTACATAAGAGACCATTGAGTGCCAATTCATTTTGCACAGAAAGGTCAATTTTATCTAAAAATAACAAACTTTGTCTTGTTTCATTTTCTGGTAAGAAGAAGGAAGATCTAAAATCACTGTTGTGCGATAATGCGTATGCATTCCAGGAATTTCTCTGGCTCCCAGGGAGAATTATTTTAGAAATTATATGGTGGTGAGAAAAGTCAGTATGTGCCCTGCTGCTCCCTCTCCCTGTGCTCAAATCATTAATACAAATGAGAATAAATATATGTATTTTTAGAATTTTATATTTAGTTTTTTCCTTCCTTTCAAATGGAAACCCAAATCCTTCCTTACACCAGCACTCATACCCTGGAAGCGACAGACCAGTTCTGGAATCTTCAGTATGGCACTTACTAGGTCTGTGGCCTTAGGCAATTTAATGAATTTATCTGAGTTGGCAATTACTACGAATGGGAAAAAAAATACCTCAGGTACTCTATATGATCTTTGTAACTCTTCATCACAGCTTTTGGTTGTCACACTCGTTTAAAATTTGAAAGTTGCAAGTTTATGTGGTGGCGAATGAATAAACAATCCTAAAACACAAAATCAACCCTCAGTGTGCAAGGAAGAATTTCCTCACATGAAACAATGCTGCAGGTGTGAAGGCAGCACTGGAGACGTGCGAGCTAAATTATGTGAGCGAGAATACTGGGCAATGCCTGTGAAGCTGTGGGAGTATCAGAATTCAATGTCAGAATTGAAAAACTATGGGGAAAAATGGAACAGAGAGTACCAAACATATTTGATCCCTATGTCCTTATGTTTCTCTTAAAAAATAAAACTCATTATCTATTGAAAGAGTGGCACTCAACTGGCAGAGATCTCACTCTCCCAGACCACCAAGGCTTGCACAAAGGTCATTATTGAGGACGGAGGGATGTTGCAGAGCAGCACCAAGGAGGAGGGAGGAGAGAAGGGAAAAGAGGAGAGCGAGGAGGAAGAAGAGAGCGCACCCTTATATAGATTCAGCCAGGGGCAGTCTCAGAATGGTGACGGGATGGTAGAATAGCCAATAAGGAGTCACTGCTCTGGCGGGAAGAGCCCTTAGGGGAGGCCCTAAATTTGAAATTTTCAGCAGGTAATTGGGACAGGGAGATGAGGCAGGTTTTGAGATTGGGAGATAGGAGATGTTTAGCGGGCAACTCCCTGTTGAAAGGAGCTGTAACTTTAAGAGTGAGACAACTAGTTTTGGTCTGTTTGAAAGCAGGTAGGGGCTTTTCTGGGGCATTTACTAACATCTATCATTAGATATTTAACACATAATCATCAATATTAAGTTAGTTCTGAAGCTTTAAAACTCATGTTATAGAAAGGTATAATAAATGCATCTTAGAAATCTGCTCTACTCATTTTTGGTACAAGGAAACCGACCAAGAAAAAGATTATTTACTTTAATAAGATAGCACTCAGTATATTTTCCAGATCTTAGGTGTAAAGAATTTACCTTTATACTATATGTCTTACTGTAGACAAAGATAAATTTAGCCATAACAAATAAAAGAAAAGAAAAGATAACAAATTTGATATGTAGTACGAGAACGTTTCTAGTTTCTTTTCTTTTTTTTTTTGGAGATAGAGCCTCAGTCTGTTGCCCAGTCTGAAAAGCCATGGATGGTATCAGCCTAGTTCACAACAACCTCAAATTCCTGGATTCCAGAGACTCTTCTGCCTCAGCTGTTGAGTACAGTTGCTTAACACAAAGCCTAACTAATTTTTTTCTACTTTTAGTAGAGACAGATCTTATTTTGCTCAGGCTGGTCGCAAGCTCTTCAGCTCAGGTGATTCTCCTTCCTCAGCCTCCCAGAGTGCTAGGATTACAGGTGTGCACCACTGAGCCTGGTCAAAAAGTTCTAATTTTAATTAACAAATCATTTAATTAAATAATGCAAGACTTGAGGTCAGGTGTTATGCAGTGTACTGATAGTCCTAGCTGCTCCGGACACTGACACAGAGGATTGCTTGAGCGCAGGAGTTTGAGGCCCAGCTGGGCAACATAGTGAAACTTCATCCATACACACACACACACACAGAAACATATACACACACAAAAAAATTACATGAATTTCATCAACTTTAAAAAAAATATTGAAAATAGTTTACTAAGTATGTGTTTTTTAATAAATGGATGAAGGAGAAGTACATGTTAAAATAATTTAGTAATTTATCATTTGTATACAAATAAGGATGATTACAACATCAAGAAAAATCGGTTAGCTTTATCATTTATTTTGGAGATTTCATTGTCTGTGTCCCTCTCAATTTGTGATAAAGGCCCAGAATTCTCACCGTAATGCACATACTTAATAGGACGAAGCTAGAATTTTCTTCTGCCATTTGGTGAAGACTCCAATTGTCTGGGCTCAGCACAGTGGTTATGGTGCCAGCCACATGCACCAAAGCTGGCGGGTTCAAACCTGGCTGGGGCTATCTAAACAACGACAACTACAACAAAAAATTAGCCTGGCATTGTGGCAGGCACCTGTATTCCTAGCTACCTGCGAGGCTGAGGCAAGAGAATCCCTTCCTGAGGTTCTCAATCTGGGTGGCGACCCACAGGAACTGTATAAAAGGGCTGCAGCATTAGCAAGGTTAAGAACCACTGATAAGCCCAAGAGTTTAAGGTTGCTATGAGCTCTGACACCAAGGCACTCTACCAAGGGCAACATAGTGAGACTCTGTGTCCAAAAAAAAAAAAAAAAAAAAGAATTGCCCAGAAAGATCACTATCTGTCCTGAATTTTTTTTTTTTTCGCAGTTTTTGCCCAGGGCTGGGTTTGAACCTTCCACGTCCAGCATATGGGGCTGGTGACCTACCCTTTTGAGCCACAGGTGCCACCTTAAAAGATATTCTTAAAATCATCTAGCTAGAAACATAAGTTCTCCTCTTCTAGATAGTCATAATAATCTTCTCTTCCTTCAAACATCTCTTTCAAGAAAACTTAATTTGGCTCAGTGCCTGTAGCTCAGTGGTTAAGGCACTGGCCATAGACTCTGAGACAGGTGGATTGGAACCCACCTCTGGCCTCCTAGACAACAAGGACAACTGCCAAAAAAAATAAAAAAAAAGAAAAAGAAAAAGAAAAAAACTTAATGTATATGCAAATTCATAAATTATCTATATATATACAAACATTTTAATTTATACTCATTATTTTGTGTCTGTGTTAAGAATACTATTTTTATATTTTATCTTTAGAAAAACTATGTTTGCTTTTTATTCCTCCTTTAAGTGGAAATTTAGTCTTTAGATAAAATTGTTATTTTTTATATTGAATAGATTTCTCTTCTCTCCAATCTGAATTTTTATTTTTGTGATTTAACTAAATTTCTAATCAGTTAAAAGCTAGGCTAAAAGTGAACCTTTTAACTGCCTACAGAGTAACAAATTCCTGCCTCTTCTTTGAAGAAACTCTTATAATATTTTATTAATTATAATGAGCCTTCGCATGTCAAAATAACGTGAAATACTAGGTAGCATATATTTGATCTCTATTGTTACATAAAAATAAATATAAAAAGAAAAAATAGAAGAAAATATATGTCTCCAATTTTGGATATTTTAGTTGTATATATATGCTCTATAGCTTTCAAGCCTACATATCCAGTACTGTAGAGATCATTGATGTTCATGAATTTGGCCTTATCACGTGGTGTTAGGAAGAGTTATATTACACAGGGTAGATGTACAGTTCTTGTGCAGTTTAAAATAGTTTAACATTGGATATGCCTATGCTGCTTATGAAATATTCTTTACTGATCTTTTTGTCTCAAATCAAACCCCTGCAGTGTTGTAATTAATTAGATGTACATATGACTAGGGTTCTTAGTAATTGTCAACACATTCTACTCTAGCTAGTTTAAGCCAAAAGTGATATGATAATCACAGGGGGCCTGACAAACAGAAATATGAGGCAGCACTGAACCATCAAGAAGCTGTCATCTTAAGTAATATGGGGAATCTGAGAAATGATTTACCCACTGCCAGCTGCAGAACCACAGTAACTCTGATACTCTCATTAAACCACTGAACCCTGAGCTAACAGATCAGCAATCAACTACCTCTGCTTAGGGTCACAAACCATGCCATGACTGTTACAGAACACAGCAGCAAAAAGATCCTCAAACTCTTTTTTTTTGTTCTTAATTAAATCATTGCTGTGTACATTAAGGCAGTCATGGGGTACAATGTGCTGGTTTTATATACAATTTGAAATATTTTTATCATACTGGTTAACATAGTGTTCATGGAATTTTCTTAGTTATTGTGTTAAGACATTTATATTCTACACTTAGCAAGTTTCACATGTACCCTTGTAAGATGCACCGTAGGTGTGTTCCCACCAATTACTCTCCCTCCACCCATGCTCTCCTCTCCCCTCCTCTCCCTCTCCCCTTTCCCCATATTCTTGGGCCATAATTGGGTTATAGTTTTCACATGAAAGTTACAAAGTAGTTTCATAGTAGGGCTGAGTACATTGGATACTTTTTCTTCCATTCTTGAGATACTTTGCTCCATGGATGTTCCAGCTCCATCCATGTAAACATGAAAGAGGTAAAGTCTCCATCTTACTTTAAGGCTGCATAATAGTCCATGGTGTACATATACCACAATTTATTGATCCATTTGTGGGTTGATGGGAACTTGAGCTTCTTCCATGACCTAGCAATTATGAATTGGGGTGCAATAAACATTCTGGTACAAATATCTTTGTTATAATATGATTTTTGGTCTTCTGGATATATACTTAGTAGAGGAATTGTAGGATGTGGATGTAGAGAAAAGGGAACACTTCTACACTGGTGGTGAGAATGCAAACTAATACGTTCCTTTTGGAAAGATGTTTGGAAAACACTTAGAGAACTAAAAAT